>JACXGK010010325.1:0-18160 GCA_016801125.1 Novumbra hubbsi | reverse complement strand
ATGGTGTCCTGGTCAAAACACAGGGAGGCTAACCCCATGGTGTCCTGGTCAAAACACAGGGAGGCTAACCCCATGGTGTCCTGGTCAAAACACAGGGAGGCTAACCCCATGGTGTCCTGGTCAAAACACAGGGAGGCTAACCCCATGGTGTCCTGGTCAAAACACAGGGAGGCTAACCCCATGGTGTCCTGGTCAAAACCCAGGGAGGCTAACCCCATGGTGTCCTGGTCAAACCTGGTGCACTGTACAGCAAATGGGATGTGGTTTTAGTCACACCATTGTAATTTGCCTCACAGCGGTTATGCACAGGTTTTTTTCTTACTCTTTAGTACTAGACATCCTACTCTGCCGTTACGTTATGATGGCACGAATTGCCTTCGTGGCAAAATGTTGATTATGCTATTCAACAAATCAGCATTATTGGATTCGCACTCAAGACTCCTCAACGTTTATTTAAAAGAGTACCTGCCTTCTCTGTGTTCTCAGCCGAATCATGCAAGTCACGATGTGGAGACTGGCATCATCGAGTTTGTTCTGGATCATTTCACAGAAGATAGCGAGGGAACCTTTACCGTTCAGATCGAGGATGGCAAAGCCAGAGGCCAATCCTCTCTGGTGCTCATTGGAAATGGTAAGAGCCTGTCTGCTGTTGTGTTCTTCTAAGACGGAGAAGAGTCAATGACACACCCAGGACTCATCTCCTGTCCAACTCTGTTTGGGTTCTAGATTTCAAGGTGGCTCTTGCAGATGCAGAACACCAAAGGAGCGAGTACATCAGAGTGAAAGAAGGTAAAAGAGTCTGCCCATATGCAGACCTCTGTTGTCAGTGGAACTCATTTTGGTGTTGTTTAAATGAAAGGTGAATTTGAAACAGCTGACACACTAAGTTGATTGGATATCAAGAGGATTTATTCCTTTGAAATAGTTGACAATATTTATGGCTCACCGTCCTCCACCCATTCTGACTAGGATATTACGGGGATTCATACTTCATTTGACCTTGCCTCTTCTTTTCTTCTGTCATGACCTCTTTCCAGGCCCTCACTTCAGTCAGTTTTTGTCGGTCCATGTTGGGGATGACTGCTCTGTTGCACTCATTTGCAAGGTAATTAAACATTCAGTGTAAGCACAATTTGATTTGGCCAAGTGCTAGATGGAAAGGATGGCGGGAGTTTATCCCGAATGCCAATCTAAACATAACAATTCCCACTCAGCAGGAATCTCCTTAGCCGCTGGTCCCCTGTGTTGAGAGGAATGTGGAGAACATTTTGACAGATGGTGTTGCTAGATTACAATGCCTCTTTGTTTGGGCTGGTTTATCTGTCACAGGGTCACAGGGTCTGTTATTTCATTTTTTCAGGTGGACAATCTGAAGAAGGAAAGTGTGCTGCACTGGTACAAGGATGACGTTGAGATGACTCCCGAAGGGCCAGTCGATCTGACGTCTGGAGTCTGCAAGCTTCCGATTTCCCAGGTAAATTTACAGTGGGGCAAAAAAGTATTTAGTCAGCCACCAATTGTGCAAGTTCTCCCACTGAAAAAGAGGAGAGAGGCTTGTAATTTTCATCATATGTACACTTCAACTATGACAGACAAAATGAGAAAGTAAAATCCAGAAAATCACATTGTAGGATTTTTTATGAATTTATTTGCAAATTATGGTGGAAAATAAGTATTGGGCCAAAATACCAGCAACACTGTGATGAAAATGACAGGCCTCTCATCTTTTTCAGTGGGAGAACTTGCACAATTGGTGGCTGGCTAAATACTTTTTTGCCCCACTGTATCTTACAAACACACATATTGTGATGCCTGAACAAAGTACATGCAATATTAGTTTTTATGGATGACCAGTTGTGATTCTGGACTCGATTTAAAGGACCTTGCCGTCCGAATGACAGGGAAAGGCATGCTATGTGCAAGCAATGACTTCCATTACTGGATGTTTCCATGCAGTCATGAGGCAAACCCGTTAAATTTGAATAGTTTAAAAGTTCAAGATGTATCCCCTGAACGAAAGATGAGTAGATGGAAGCTTTACCTTGTGTCGATGGATTCTGAATTTGAGTCATTATAATCTGGGAGGAACAATGTTCTGCTCTGGACAACGACATTTGCTATTAGGAGCAGAGATGTTATAGAGTTATGACCTCCTAATTATCTACAGATCTCTTGTGATGCATCAATGATGATCTCCTGCCAGTTCACTCCATGACTTATAGTCACCTCTGACTGAAGGCAAAAACGTTTTTCTCAAATAACTAAGTAAAACTAAATCCAAGCAGAGACGTCTGGAGATGCCTCACCAGATTAAATCCAAGCAGAGACGTCTGGAGAGGCCTCACCAGATTAAATCCAAGCAGAGACGTCTGGAGATGCCTCACCAGATTAAATCCAAGCAGAGACGTCTGGAGAGGCCTCCCCAGATTAAATCCAAGCAGAGACGTCTGGAGATGCCTCACCAGATTAAATCCAAGCAGAGACGTCTGGAGATGCCTCACCAGATTAAATCTAAGCAGAGATGTCCGGTTGCCCCCCAAAAAACGTCCTTGATGCCATTTCGTTCTCCATTCTCCGTTGCATTAATGCTACATTTTCTTACTCCTCACTTACATAGACTCATCTGTGACAAGTAAATTCCTTTCCTCTAAAACAACTCATTCCCGTTTTCATCATCTTAGGTCTACTGTGGCTATCAATATTACTCTGCACTAACACAGGACTCAACTGTAAAAGAGACCTTGGTCTCAGCTTGATTGATAACATGCAATATGTCAGACATCTCTGGCACAAACCTAATAATGCATCTAGTTGGGAATGTCACCAGACCTGGGAGTTTGGGGCTTTAGCACTGGAGGATATTGACTCACCGCTGAGAAATTTGTGGGATGATATTGTCTTAGCCTTAAGTCTTATGCAGGTCTAACTACTTTGTGGATTGCTGGGAATGCTCTGGCATAAGTGACAATTCTTTACCACATATCATCTTTCCATCATGCGTCAGGTAATCTATCCTCTGGGAGTGGGTTGTTATTTCTTTTAAGGAACTGTCCTTAAATTGTTGCTTTGGTTTTTATTATAACTAGTTCTCTAAGGCTTCCATCGGGAATTACATAGCTACCATCAGTGATGACAGAGGAAAAGATCAGTCCAAAATTGAAATATCCGGCAAAGGTAAACATTAAAGTGATATTATGTTTTACAAGACTTTTTGAAAACCTTACCTTCTTGAAACCTAATTGTTTTCTGTCAAAATCTTTTTACAGCCTTTGATGAAATTATTGAAAAGCTTACTAAACTGGCCGGTAGGTACTAATCTCTTACTTTAGCTTACTTGATTGTTACTTTCTTTTTTAGCATACTTTGACAAATTAATTTGTCAACTGTGCTAACTGAGAGATAGCAACATATTTCTATTTTTCTCACAAATATTTCCCAACTTACCAACAAAAGGATTTAATTGTTTTAAAATAAAATATCAAATGAATTTACATTTCAATGTACCATTTTTTACATTTCCAGTTCATTTAATAAATAGAAATCTGGTTTGAACACTAAGAACATTTACAGAATTGTTATAGTATCTTAAGAGACAGAACATTCTGTCAGTGTATGTATATGTACCCCAAATAATGCTTTTTTCTTTATGGCTCAACAGGATCCTCTGCGGCTGAGCTAGGAATTCATTGCACCGCAACAGGCATTCAGCTACACTGCCACATGAAATACTATACAGAAGAGATGAAAATCCATTGGCTACACGTGTAAGCAAATGCTATGTGTTTTTTGGTTGCTTTTCTTTTATTCAATTATGCCCTGAATGAGAAATTATGGAAAGGTTTTATGGAAATAGAATCAGCACAAGGTTTATCCCAAGGCATATCATGAGCCAGGCATGTAAACATGTTTTGAGATTATGTCTTAGACTGTGCCTCTTCAGTGTTGGTGTATAAAAAGATGGGTTTTAAAAAACAAGAGTGACACAACAGGATGACTAGAGACCGCCTTTCTTCACCCACTATCAATATAAAACAAATCTGTCTGAGTTACAATTTTCCCTAACGCTCTGTCCTAAGGAAATATTTTATAGGCCTACCTAGCAGAATAGTGATAAAACAGCCTCCCTCAGGCTTGTGGGAAGTCATCGGTTACAGCAGCCTGAGTAAAGCAAACCAGTCTCAGCTAAACCATGCGTGGGCCTGTTAATCCCTGTATAAACATTTAAAAGTATCTGCTTCAGGTCTTCACTTTCTTCCAGTGTACATGGTACGGATAGGGGGAGCATGTTTCAGCAGGGGAACAATTTCACACAAATTGACTGAAAAAAGCGTACAATTTCCCACAATTCCCCCTGTATATTTGAGCGTGGCAAATTTCAATTCCTCCCCAACTGCCAAGAGGGCCATGACACATAAATAAGATAATGATGATGCTCAAATGGTCTAGCACGGCAATTGCAGCTGGTCATTACTTGATAAAATACCACAAAATGGCACTTACTATGTCATTAGAATCAATCATTGTTCAATGTTATGTGTTTCATGATGGTGTTCTCCTATTAGTCTCCTATTTAAGATACCTGTGAATTACAGTTTAGAATACCGTTTTGATTGACTTTTCTTTGAGTGAACCAGAAGGGGTCTATATACTTAAAAACAATGGATACTTGCTATTGTTGTAAAAAGTAAAAAAAGACTTGAACAATAGTTTCTCTCCTTTTTCACTTTCAGGGAGAATAAACTCTCTCATTCTGAGAAGGTGCATATTGGAGGGACCCCTTGTATGGCCACTATGGAGATAATTGAACCAACAGAAAGAGATAAGGGTTTGTACCAAATCCAGATAATAGACACGGAGAAGACCTACACCCGCACCCTCGACCTTTCCGGAGACGGTAAGTGAGTCAATGTCTGATTTTCAGTATCATAGACGTTGTTGTACGTTAACAACCTCTTCCTGTTTCAGTCTTGCAGGTAGCATGATATATGAATGTGCAGGGTTCATTCAGGTTCATTAACCCGGAAGTGATAACCCTGATGAATGGTGCTCACATTTTAAGATGGTCACAAGCATCTGTGTGCATTTGGAATCCCCAGCCGTTCCCCAGTTGTCTCACATTACGTACGTGAACAGACTGTAGCGTCTGGTGGATGAAAAAGCAGACGTTATATGCCTTTTACCCTGGCTGTGGGCATAGGTCACTGACGTGGTGTCTTCTGTTAGACCACAGTCACCAGAATATTGTCCCGATTGACACATTACTAAACATTGTAGTCATGTTCCTGCATACCACTGACTCTTGGCCACTCCGCGGTTGTACTGTCACGCTCTGATGCCATGCAGTGCCCAGACTCTCGCTGTTGTTTTGCAGATTTCTACATAATTAAATGGAAAGGGCATCTCTGCAGCTGGTTACACAGAAGCTAGCGGCATATTTAGGGAAATCCGGGGGATGAAATAGCAGGAAAACAATATCAAAGGTGTATTCCTGGCACAGACTTCAGTTAGTCTTCAGACTGTTTGATGACAAACATAATGAAGGGCTGGTCCCTGACAGGTCAGGCGATTTATGGTCTGCAAACAAAAAAATGACTGAGTGAGGATGAGCTATTTTGGTGAAAACAATCCCACATCAGAATAATGAGGTATGATATTTCTCTGACAGGTTGCTGTAAGAACAGCAAACGAAATCATCTACCCCGTCTACACTTCCAAATAGTTTTTGCGTGTTGTAACCCTAATCAAACAATTTGAAAACTATAATGTGTGTTTCTTTCTTTCCTTTCACAGCCTATGATAAAGCCGTTGCCGAATTTACAAACCTAAAGTAAGATGATATGATATAAATATGCTCAGGGTCCATTTAAGTGCTTTTGTATTCACAATAATCTAAGGCATCAATGCAATTCACATCCTACATTTAAAACACAGCTGAAATTTGTAAATAGCGCTATTATATTTGTCAATGCAGGGCATGTGGCTGGAGTCCCCGTGTTGGGGTGAAATATACCAATCCTCGTCGTACCAAAGAACTAACAATGCCATTATTCTCTTGTTTTTCCAGAGAGGAAGCGTATGCCGAAGCTAGTGAGTACATAATGCTGGAACAAGATTCAGCCAAATTTTTTGTGTCTGACAACAGTGTGATGATATGATCTGAATTCTTAGACCGCGGCAAAGTGCTGGGCGGCCTGCCTGATGTTGTTACAATCATGGAGAAGAAGGTGACTTGATGTTTGTTTTACCCACATTTCATGCAGTGCATTGACCATGTCATTGACGTTTCGACCGGCGAACACATAGTTAAACACACTGGGCGGTGTCCATGTCCAAATGCTGCAAATTCCCGTTCAATCAGTAGTGCCTCTGATTGGGCTGTAGCCTACTGTGGCATCACACACGAACCTGTAGAATCACCCCTGGTGGGGATATTTTGTGGGCACTGTGTGTTGCATTTTACAGCACCTTTTGTGTTTGGCTTCATATAGCATATAAATAGAACCACTCCAAAACGTCCCTGTAATTAGCGCAGCTCCAAAGCGACAATACACTCTTGTTTGTAGTGTGATTGGTTTCGTTTACCTTGGGGCTACACATTTCTTTTTATCCAGTGAATTGAAAAAAACGCTCATCTCTCAGTCAGGTGAAGACAATAGACTAGGGGAATAAGACATGATCAGCATAAGGAACTTTGGAGAAAAAAAACAAGAACATAAAAACACAAAGGCTGGATTCCATTTTGTATTAAATCTGTGCTGGTAAAGTATTTCCATTTCATCCACTTCCCCGCCCCCTCCCTTGGTAGACCCTGAGTTTGACCTGCACAGTTTGTGGTGATCCCAAGCCTCAAGTCACCTGGTTCAAAAACGGTGCAGAGGTGTATCCGGATGACCAGTACCTGGTGTCCCTCGAGTCTGGAAAGTTTGCCAGTCTCACCATCAAAGGCGTGTCCCTGGATGACTCTGGCAGATACACCATGACGGTGCAGAACAAATTCGGCGGAGAGTCTGTGGATATCATCGTGAGTGTCTACAAGCACGGCGACACGATCCCCCAGGCCAAGCCCACCCTGACACCCAAGACCATCATCCCGCCCAAACGTCCCATTGAGATGCCGGCCAGCAAGGTGGTTGCCCCGGCGCCAGCGCCCGTCCCAGTCGGTGCCAAGTCTCCCGCCCCCCCGAGAGGAGTCAAGTCCCCCACTCCTGCTCGCAGCATGAAGTCACCTACCCCGGCGAAGAGAAAGTAAACCACACAAAGCATTTCAATTCCAAAAGAGACACCGGAAATAAATAAAAAAGCGATTTAACTGTTTAGCATGGGTCAGGGGAAATAGAAAGTCATTTAAGAGTAGATACCTGTCGTTTTACACTGTGGATGGAGTCAAGCTCTCTTGCTTTTCTTCCTCCTTATGATAGAGCCAGTGTCCCGGATGGAAAGAAATGAGGGGCTGTAGTGGAAAGTGCAAGGCACAAGTGTGTGTTGGACGTTGCGCCACACGGAAACTGTTTGTCATCAAGGTTTACTAAGCTGAATGAGCCTTCTAACAAACTTGGCTTTTCATCCCTATGGGCGCCGCGGTGAAAAATGACCAGCTTTGATATTTAGTTTAATTAAATCTCTGTTTTAAAAGCTGCTCTTTCAATTAGCTGGTGGAATCCTGGGGCATTGGCACTCCCTATGAATGGATAACCCAAGAGTGCCGGACCTCCACTTAGCCCTCGGTGGCGAGAATTCTAGTCACCGCCCCAAATAAATCAGGTTACTCTCCTCGCCGGCCGCGTGTCTCCCACTGCTTTTGTGTTAATAAAAAGGAGTAGAAATCACTTCCCACTGTGTCGTCCATGAGCCTCTCACCGCTGGGTTCCAGGCACACACTCAGCCAAGGTGTTTGAATGCAGTCGTGATGTAAAATATGTAAGCGATTACAGTGGCATCGGGCCCATCAGAATCGCATCAGCACTTTTCACTGCCTCTTTGCCTGCTCTCATTCTCAACCTCACAAATCAATTCATGGCGCCTATATGAGGCACCTTTGGTTGTTTGCACACCGCCGACTGGCTATATTTCGCCGTTCATTGCGAGATACCTCCTTGTGGATGTGGTCAACAAATCCCAATCACATCGTCTTCGTTTGATGGTAAAGGATGGTAAACGTTGCGTTCTCCTAATTGAGTGTGTTCAATTCAGAAAGCCAAATGTGTGGCATGTCCAGGGTGAGGCCGTTATTTGCGCTGTACACTTTCTGGGTTGCATGCTTTTTCAGAGTTCAGAGTTGACTAACTGTTTCAGTATAATACACTTCAAAGCCTCTTCTTTTAGAAGACGTCGATTTTCAACGGCAGCGTTTTTCCTCATTTAACTGATAAACTGGCTCTAGTAATCATTGCCCTGGAGTTGGTATTTGATTGGAATAATTAAAATGAAGGAAACGGCGCTTGTTTAACTTTTGAAATCATTTTAAATGTGACTTTAATTAAATCATACATAATCACTGAAAACGATTTCCTATGCACATCGTAGTTTCTAATAGCGAGTTATCAATCAACCCTATACATACATAGCTCCTCTCCATCCGTCAATTCTGAGAGATGCCCATTCTGAGAGATGCTCGTTCCTTATGGATCCAGGGGCTAAATTGAAAATCAGTCGACATGTATATGTAAGCGCCATCAATGTACAGTTCGAGTAAAAAACGAATCTAATATCGTAGCCATTCCTTAAGAGGCAGTATTGAAAAGTTGTTGTCAAATGGCCACATGGTGGCACTGGTGCTTCGTCCAGACACATCCCTACATGGAGCCTACAAACACCAAAACTGACGGGAGCCACCAGCCAAGACACTGAATCATGTGGCTTACTTTTACACATCGATTTGCTGTTGGAGGATGAATCACAAAACTACATTGTGGACAAAATACCCCCCCAAATACACAGAAAAGCAAGGGATTTATCTAATTGCTGCTCCCAGGGGGCAATTGAACAAACACGAAGATAAGAATATGTCTGGGGAAAAAACAGCGGAAAACTGTGCAGAATAAATCATCAATTTTAACATTGGGAATGGTTCTGTAATTTCCAAGGATTTTTTGCAACAGACACAATCATCAAACACAAGCAATTCCAGCATACATTAGAACATGGGAATTATCTTAAGAAGTTTTAGGAAGCTCTTTTTTTATAGGTTTGCTTGTATTGTAGTGGTATTAACAAAATATTATAATTATTGTAATTGAATTTATGTGGAGAAAATACCTGATCTGTCCTTTACCATAAAATGTTGTGCTACTAAATAGTTTTAATCACAGTGATCAGTGATTAAATCATGTGTTTCGTATGTTAATTGACAGAATTGACCAAAACAATAGTACCACTATCACCGTGGCTACGTATATTAACTGAAAATAATGCATTTTAGAGTTACAGTTTCATTGTTCTTTAAGTATCAGAGCAAAAGAAATACAAAAAAGATAAATTGAAGTAAAATCTCTGCTGTACACCCCGATGCATTCTGTCTAAACGTGAAATGGATTTCTCCAGTCTGCAATATCCAGGCTTTTGTTCACCTGACCACCGGAGAGTTGGCTGTACTGTGTGTTGACGTCACAGGGAGTGACTATGTGGCCAGTAAGTTAAATACATCTGGTTTGGAACGTGGCCAGGACACGAGGGTTAATGCCTTTACCTCCCACGATAAGTGTCCCAGAACCTTTTATAGTATCCATAGTGATTGATAGATCCAGACAATGGTGGATTTAGACCCTCGACTAGGCAACTGCCAAGAAATACATCAGTGTTATTAGATAGTAACAGGCTTACAGAACTGTTATCTATATAAAAAGATACATAATATGAGTGTTCGTTCTGTAGTACAGCACAGGTCTGATATATACACCCACAGAAAAGGTGCTACGTAGGTAGTTCTTATTTTGTACCCTATCAGAGCCAAGTATAACCTTTTGCAGAAGGATCTTACCCAATAAAATTACATACAGTAACTTCTAAGGCATTTTTTGAGGGCATACTCATTCGATAAAACAGGGTTAAGAAACTCCCAGTTTACAGAACACTTCAGGCCTGTCAGTCATATCATGCTGGCTTGCAAATTACATTACCTATTGGAATCCGGCAAAAGGTAGGATACACAGCTATTAGAAAGTGTTTTTACCAGCAACCTGTTTTAAGAATGACTGCCATCGAACCCAAAAGTTATTATAACGGGAACACCTGAAACTCGACGGTAATAACCAACTCAGCGATGGACCGGAAAAGCAAACAAACGATAAATCTGAAATGCAAAAAACAAATGGCCATCGAACAGATTTACCCACATTTACAGGGAGCCGTGGAAACACACGAGAACACAAGCAGGTGCAGTGAATCGATGTGTTGTGGGGAATGTAGCGGGGCATGAACAGACCAAAGACTAAAGGTGATCCAGGCCCGCCTGCCAGTCCTGGAAGAGAGGGAGGAGACCGGCCGTTTGATAGCCTGCAGGCCAAGTCTGCCCGGTTGGGCCGCATCAGAAGACCCTCCATGTTCTTTCCGCTGGTCCCTCTGCAGACAGCAGACAACCAAACAGGGAGGCCCAGCCGACACTGGGAGGTCCGTGATGGTAAACCGTAATACGATTTTGATCAACGAGAGAATATTTACTTCATAATATTTTACTTACATTTTCTTTTTTAACTAAACTAATTACAGAGTAATGGCACACAGCAGCAACACGCTCACGACAAAGGGAGAGAAAGGGAAAACAACACGAGTAGAATGAATGTGTAGTCCGTTGTAAAGCGAGAAGAAAGTCGGGTGAGAAGAAACGATAGCTGGCTGCAGAGAAGTAGCGTTAGCAGGGAGTGTGTTTACTTCAGCCAGTCCGTGGGTGAGACCTTGGTACCTTCTGAGATCAATGCCAGATGAAAATGTCACCATTCCAATGTCGATTTGTTCAATAGGTCATTCCGACCGATTTCTGCCCCTTGTGTTTTTTTGAAGTGTGGTGCTATTTTCCATCCTTGGCGTTTACTACAGTTAGTAGTCTCTTTGATTTGAACAGGCCCTCTTATTCCAGTTGGTTTGTGGGCACAAATCATTCAGGCCCTCTCTTTCCAGTTAGGTGGTTGGCACAAACCAATCAGCTCACTTTTACACGAGTAGCAATGTCAACATCCTGTTTCGGAGAGCCTTTAGAAATGTGCCTATATATGTTTGGTTAAATTCAGCATTTTCAAAGACAATAGGCTCGATTAATTGACTTTTTCATGCCAAAACTCAACTATTTTTGCAAATACATTTTGTTAACATAAACATTGGACTTCATCAGGATCGCTAAGCGATGGAGTGGAAAAACTAAGATTATTCATACCTATTGAACACATTTAACCACATTAGAAGACATTAATTGACAACATCTTACATTAAGGAACATGCCAACTGACTACATCTTACCACATTAAAAAGACAAATAGTTAATAGTCCAGCAGATAAATTTCAATAAATATCTGTACATGTTATGATGGAATCAACCAAATGTGTACACCAGAGCCAGAGACCACGTTGGCCTCGGTTTCCTATGATCACTCAGCTCAGACAGTCCACCTGACTGTTACCCAAATACTCTGTTTTAACTGGTTGTTCTTTGCCTTGTTTGATAACATTCAGACACACACATTAAAATGTTGTGTTGCACACTTTTTTGTTAACTTTTCCCCCTTGTGTGCTGCTGTCCTCCTGCTTAAGGCACTGCCAAGCTGGCCCGTTGATTTGATCCATATTCATGACTTCCAATGCTTTCTCCGTGGGAGTCCAATGTCGGTAAGCAGCAGGCATGAATGCAGAAAATGAATGCAAAACTCCAAAAGTATTTGGACAGCAACACACTTTGTTTTTGCTCTGTAGCACTACAGATTTGAAATGACGTGGTTAAAGTGCAGACTTTCAGCTTTACTCTGAACAATTATTCATCCATATCGGTTGAACCATTTAGAAACAACAGCAAAATATTAAACACACTCCCCCTAATTGAGGACACCAAATGTATTTGAACAAATGAACGTTATTTACAATAAAGTAGTCATGTTTACTACTCAGCCTCCTATCTTTTACATGCAATGACGGCCTGATGTCTGCCACGCATAGACATCCACATACACTTTGTATTCATTCATTCCTGCCTTTTTCTGGGCCTTTTTTTTCGCTTCCGATTTGTGAACAACACGCTCAATTGACTGCTGATGTGAAGATTTACCCGGCCAGTAAAGACCTTTCCACTTTTTGTCCTTAAAGAAATGTTTCAGGGGCTTAAATGGCTGCATGTAGAATCTCTGTAATTTGCACCACAATTCGTCTGGACCCAATCTGCCATTGTTCCTCAATGTCTCTCGGTGACAGTACAGTATAGAGAATGTGTAGCTTTTCCATGTGGCTCAGGGTCTTTTAACCAATAGAAAGTGTTAATTTTAGGACGCGGGTATGTATGCCCCAACTGTAATGTTCGGGTGCTGTATTCAGCCCCTTTAATCCTTAAACAAAGTGTGCTCCTCGTTTATTTAGACCATGATTGTAATGGTGTTGTGTGCCATGTCATAAGGTAGTAATGCGTGCCATGTAATAAGGTAGTAATGCGTGCCATGTCATAAGGTAGTAATGCGTGCCATGTCAAAAAGATGTCACTGCTTAGATTTACACTGTGCTTTTGTGCTTTTTCACAATTAAAAGACATTGACTTTGGTGCATATTTGTAATTAATAACAGAGATTTACCCCACATTGGTTGATGTAACTGCTTATTTTATATAGGTTGTGTATTACAGTTTTTCACAGCTGCTTACCCAAATGTCTACTATATTTTCTCTTAAACACACTTCTTAAAACTCAAACCATATTAACCACACCCCAGATTTCTCACACAAAATAAAACATCGTATTCCACACGCATTAGTGATTACACATTACACACTGCTGAGAGAAATGTAAAACACAGTAAAAGATTTAATGGTTAATTTTGTGAGGGGGTGTTGCACTGTAACTGACTGTATTTTAGTCAAAAAGGCGAAGAAGGAAAACGCCTTTCTAGAAAGGTCTTGGGTAACTAGCCTCAACATTCTGTATCTGACCTGAGCCAGAGATGACAACCCTCTGCCACTACTCAGGTTACTATTTGATATTAAGAAAATGTCAGAGACCCCGCAAATTAAATGAAACAAGCGGTTGTTGAGCTTCATCAAATAGGGAATCGCTGAAAATAAAATACTGACTCGGCTAAATATTCCCATCTCAACTATTAGGTCATTATTTAAGGCAGGGGTCTCCAAACCGTTCCACGGAGGGCCGAGTTTCTGCAGGTTTTAGTTTTTTCCTGTAAATTGGTTCCAGGTTCAGACCTAAATAACCAGATGAGGGTAGACCTAACCAATCAGTGACATAATTAATCAATCAAGGTCAAGGTGAGAGTGAAAACCTGCAGACACTTGGCCCTCCGTGGAACGGTTTGGAGACCCCTGATTTAAGGGGAATAAATCAACTGGAGTGACTGGTGAGGACCCTAGTGAGGTTTTACCCTTGGAGAAGTGTAGAATATGTTTCAATCTTGGGGTTACGAAGTCTTCAAACTACAGTTATTTGGACATCTTGACATGAACTAAGCTTTTATTAGCAGCAACACACGCTTGTTCCTGTAGTCTGCTAAAGTAATTTGTAACTTTGAGAAGGGCTGTGGTCTTTGGTTGGATGAGGGGAAAAAATCAAGAATCGAAATATAAATTCAGAAAGAGTCATTGGTCTTAAAAACAACAAAATTGCTGGATGCTTTCATTGGCACATACAGGCACAAATCCTCTCCACACAACCCAGTGGGAGTGGCCTCTGATTCAGGATGCAGTTCAGGAGTGTGCAGCGCTGGATCCGGTCCTCAGATGATGGTTCACAGTGTCGAAAGAAGATATCTGGGATAGCGAGTACAGAGGAGAAAAGGTTGACTTGGTACAATGTGAAGATCCTCTGTGAAAAAAAAGATTTGTGGGCATTTGATCAATGACTGGTCTTAAAGTCTGATTGATTGAAGTTCAGTAGATTACAGTATGGACCGCCAGAGTACTTCATGATAAAAATGATTGTTGGTGTTATCTTGTTATCTTTATGTTAAATAACATTGCACAGGTGTTTTGATGGTGTTTTGGATGATTCCACTATATTTCCTTCTATAGTAAAATCCAAATGGTAGCCATATTCTTCATTGCTTGTCAGGACTAACGGTTCTTTTTTTGGCCTGAGGTGCACGAGATGCTGTCTGAGGGTATCATGGGCTACAGTTTATATTCTTGCATGTGTTCCCGAAGGGCGTTATTGATAGACCAGGGAGGATGGCACATACATTAACCCGTTGGCTACCAGTTCACTCTGTACCATGAAATGCATGGCAGACAGGGTCCATGCATACCAAACTCTGACAGTCTTTAACAGACCTATACACACAGATTCTTCATATTTGTTTGTCGCACATTGTCTATGCCTCTCAGTTATTAGACACCTTTACACTCTTATTCATGCTAATGATTGCTGGCGTACCTTAACATTAGCTCCTATCTCGTCAGCTCTTCGTGCAGTCTTTACTGACGAAAGTTGCTGTTCAAGGCAAGCAGTAAACTGACAAAAGCAGAGTTGACTGATGCAGGGATGCAGAAGAAAGTAAATCTAATGGGATTCTGAGGTCTTGAGGTGGCGTTGCACATCGCCTCACTGTTTTGATAGATGTCAGTGTTGAGGAAGCTACTCTAAAAATATAATAGCAAGCTACCAATTACGTCATGTTGGAAGACCTTAAGCTACACTAAAGCTAACCTCACAAACAATATTGTCTACTACACCAAAGTTACAAACGTAGTTCACTACATAATAAACTACTCTACCATATAGTATGTATAATATAGTATTGCATATAAGACCCCAACACCGATAGATTTAATCTCGTAATGTAGATTTGGGCAACTGCTAAAAAACATCGCATCAACCACTGTGAATGCTCGTGAAGAGGAATGGATGTTTTGTGCTTTAAATTAACATAGGAGGATCATGTTAGGTCATTATAAAGGGCCTTTTCAGAACACTCCAAGTAAGGCATTACCAAAATGCTTTATAATTACATTTTTGTCAACAACATTTCAGGGGCTATCAATGGATG
Organism: Novumbra hubbsi; assembly: GCA_016801125.1. Taxonomy (NCBI): domain Eukaryota; kingdom Metazoa; phylum Chordata; class Actinopteri; order Esociformes; family Umbridae; genus Novumbra; species Novumbra hubbsi. Next base: position 2,983 of record JACXGK010010325.1, on the reverse strand, counting down.
CTGGAATGCTTGGTGGTCATGTGTAGACATTTTATCATATTTTACGTTGTTTCTAGAGACCCTTTTCCTGGAATATTTTCTTTGGTTCTCTATTTTCATAGCCGAAATAGAAATGTGCTTGGTTCACCTGGTTATGTTGTTCCCAATATTTATTGGTCACTTTCTATGGCCATTTAATTTCAAGTTCAAATCAGAAAATATTGACTTAAACGTTCTTTGTTCATAGATGTGTTGACTGTTTTTCACAGAATTTATGCACCAAATGTTATTACTTAGTGTCAACATCAGACCAATCAGTGTAAATAATGAATCTCTTTGGCAAGATATATACTTCACCAAATGGCATTATAAATGGGTCATAGGAGTTTATTAGGTTTAACATGCATGCATGTATGTGTATGTATTCATTCAAAGAGGCATACAGTCTCCTTCCCGAAGTCATTGTAGAATATAAAATTAGACTTAATGAATGTTGAGTAAAAATAATTAATTGCTTGTAACTATGTTGAAAATGTGTTTTAAAAAAACTCTGCCTATAACAGCTTAAATACTATAAAGCATTTATGCAGTTGACACTTTCAGGCCACTGAAATAAAACTTCTGCAATCAACAACAATTCTAAATCCACCTCCAGGCCAGTGATGTTCCTGACGATCATAAATGTTGATATGAAACACCTGCATGTGCTCATCAAGTCAGCAAAGTTTTCTTTGAGGTGAATCCCTGGCAAGTTCCATGGTGTGTTTCAGACCGATTGAAATGATTCAGCAGCGCTTCAGTGGTGCAGACACCACACCCATTCAAGTGGATTGGATCCTTTCACGTTATTGGATATATGCCAGCATGCTAGGGACAGTAAAATTGCTCTAGTTCTTTGGGCTATGGCAAAATAGATCGAAGATTCTTCTGTCTCAATGAACAGTTTTATAAGTGATGAAACTGAACAAATAAAAGTAAAAAAATACAAATATTTCAACTAGTTCAGGTGAAATGAATAATAGATCAAACTTTAGGGCTTTTAGTGTCTGGAATTGCCTGCAGTGAGCAAAAAGTACAACCACACTGATCAGTTTAGTAGCACACCTGGAAGAAGGACATTTTCTGGATAATCCAGCAAAAACAAACACGCCCTGAAGGTGATCATGTCCAAGAGGTGCCATTATCAACCTTTTATTACTGAGATGTTACATCTAAACTAGTGGTTTTAGTATCTGGGTTTCAGGGCAGGGTTTCAGTATCTCAAGGTTGCCAAAATGTCTTAGCTCATTAAGGCACGCTTTGCATCTCATAATGAATTGGCCATATGGTCATCATGACAAGAGTAATCCCTCTCTGACAGATTATTTACATTTACTTAGACTCATATCCTGGGTTCACCCAAGACAGTGCTGCAAACCCGATCTCTGTCACACTTATGTTAACTCAAAAACCCCTGTTCAGAAAGAAGCGTCGCTGTAGTCACCGCGCCTCAAGACCTATAATAGCCGATGTCACAGCGTTTAACCAGCCCCGGGCATTAAAGCATCACGGGCAACAATACATTTGTAGCTAGCAGCTATTGATCCTATGCCGGTTTTTTTTTTTCCTTCAGGAGAAAATACTGAATCTAATGGTCTGCAATAAATCATTCCATAAATGTAATCTCTTAATTCAGTAGCTTGTTTTTCTGCCCTTTAAAAGGTTACTCAAAAGTTAAACAGCACCGGCGCCATAGGAGGGAAAAGGTAAAGATTCCTGCACAGATAAACAGTAAATAAAACTGTAATTCATTTTTATTGGTGGGCAGTACTGTTGCTCGGACCCCCCGTTGCCAAAACACTGCTTTTCAATGTGCAAACAGCACCTGCCGGAATAACAAACGACCATCGCCTTCGGGGGAGAGCCAATCAAACCTGACACAGCCTCCAGTCCTGTGCTCCAGCGGCCACCTCTAGTGATTTCTAACAGGGCTCTCAGCCCGGTCGACGTGCTGACTTCATGTCTGGCCTGGCAAAGAACCCATTACGAGCGGTCTCCCACAGTTACTGCACTTCCAATCTTGCTGTGTCTCCTCGCCAGGAACAAAGGGGTTCACACCAGGTGCCCGGGTCTCACCAAAACACCCCTAATTGTTGTGCTGATTATTTAATGTGAAGATCCGCAGTTTATCGATATTAGAAACTCCAGCATCTGTTTTGTTTGACATCCAAGAAAGGGAAAATGTAAGGTTATTTTTAATATTTAAAATATTATTTTTAACTAGTTTCCCTAGTGCGCAACACTGCCGTTGAACCAACATGGGGGTGGGGTCAAATCCCTGGGCATAAAAAATTTGTTTGATATTTAGAAGACTCTTAACCGTCAATATTTGCAGTATCTGATTTTGCCGTGTTGATGTTGTTCCTACAAGAGCCTCACCGATGTTGCTCAAGGACCATTGTTGCAACTGACCTGTGGTTAGATGGTTACCCCAGTCCAAAGACAGAATATTCCCCCCGGCCCCACACCCTTTGACCTAACCCTAACCTCAGAGACACCTGTGCCTAAACCTAACCTCAGTGGGGCCTGTGCCTAAACCTAACCTCTGTTGCGTCGACATTCATTTTGGTGTCGTAGGAACAACACCACGGTGATATCTGACCAGTCTTCTGGATTTGCTCCCTTTCAGACCCTCCTCCATGTCTCCCCCTCGTCATGTCGGCTCCTCTCACTGTTCACTCTGAACACACCCGAGTGAACAAGAAATACATATTATTGGTAAAAAACTGGTGTTTCTGGCCATGTTGTTCAGTAATTGATTACTCACCGTAATGGCAATGATTATTATATCCAGAAACATTGACTTGTCTCATGTACTACGGTTTGCTTCTGTCACCTGACTGATACTCGGTATGCTTCTGTCACCTGACTGATACTCGGTATGCTTCTGTCACCTGACTGATACTCGGTATGCTTCTGTCACCTGACTGATACTCGGTATGCTTCTGTCACCTGACTGATACTC
>JACXGK010010324.1:0-18174 GCA_016801125.1 Novumbra hubbsi | reverse complement strand
TGTTAATTGAATCGTGAGAGAAAGTCTGTTAATTGAATCGTGAGAGAAAGTCTGTTAATTGAATCGTGAGAGAAAGTCTGTTAATTGAATCGTGAGAGAAAGTCTGTTAATTGAATCGTGAGAGAAAGTCTGTTAATTGAATCGTGAGAGAAAGTCTGTTAATTGAATCGTGAGAGAAAGTCTGTTAATTGAATCGTGAAAGAAAGTCTGTTAATTGAATCGTGAGAGAAAGTCTGTTAATTGAATCGTGAGAGAAAGTCTGTTAATTGAATCGTGAAAGAAAGTCTGTTAATTGAATCGTGAGAGCATAACATTGATTGTGTGTTTCTGTTATGTACTTGTGACATTATTTAAATGCCAGTTTAGATTAAACATCTGTAGGTTCTCATAGACACAATGTAAAATATTCTTGTGTTGTGTTTGTCCGTTAGCCAAGGGCTTCGGAATGCAAGTGTGAAACCTTAGCCTAGGGTTAAACCTTAGCCAAAGATTAACAACACTGGCTTAACTAAAACAGGGCCGTTCTTAGCCCTGTGCTGAGAAGAATGCATTGTGAAAAGCCCTTTATGATTTGAACATATTCAACTTGACTGTCCATTTCATTTTGGGTCTTGTGGATGTGTGTAAAGGCTGTTCAAAGAAAACCTGCATTTCCTGATTTAGTTACCTCTGTCCATAGGGTCATTAAAGGGTTACAAAAAGTAAATCTAACATAAAGGGGGAAATAAGAGAAGTGCACACCTACTTTTGCTAGATGAGGATCCCAGGAACATGAGTTTTCCTACTGATATAAGTCCAATGTGTCTTTGTTCTTAGGGTTGTATTGGTTGGCCCGAGATGGATATATAGAAAAACAACACTTCTGCATTCCAAGTGGCACCCATTTCATGATTTAGTGCCTGGGGGGGAATAGTGCCCTCTGACCTGGACCTGTTGGGAATAGTGCCCTCTGACCTGGACCTGTTGGGAATAGTGCCCTCTGACCTGAGCCTGTTGGGAATAGTGCCCTCTGACCTGAGCCTGTTGGGAATAGTGCCCTCTGACCTGAGCCTGTTGGGAATAGTGTCCTCTGACCTGAGCCTGTTGGGAATAGTGCCCTCTGATCTGGACCTGTTGGGAATAGTGCCCTCTGACCTGAGCCTGTTGGGAATAGTGCCCTCTGACCTGGACCTGTTGGGAATAGTGCCCTCTGACCTGAGCCTGTTGGGAATAGTGCCCTCTGACCTGAGCCTGTTGGGAATAGTGTCCTCTGACCTGAGCCTGTTGGGAATAGTGTCCTCTGACCTGAGCCTGTTGGGAATAGTGCCCTTTGAGTCTGCTTCCCTTTATTTATGTTAGTGTAGTTGTCTGGTATCTATGTTAGTGTAGTTGTCTAGTATCTATGTTAGTGTAGTTGTCTGACATTTATATTAGTGTAGTTGTCTGACATTTATATTAGTGTAGTTGTCTAACAATCAGTGTTCATAGGGTACTATTTCAGTTTCAAATCTTTCTCAAACTAAATTCCAGCCCAGATCCTTGCCAATCACATTTTGCCACTTCATCATTTCCTGGTGACCGAGTCATATTCTAACCCTCTTTTGTTCCAGCGTTATTTTTGTGGGGACTCAGTATTGATTTTAGAAACACATTAAAAGGATTTGAATTCACTGTATTGTTTAATAACAGGCATTTAGCTCCTAAATGCGCATGGCATTTAAATGTTTCACAACCATAAAATAATCAATTTGTAAATGTGATATAAAAAAAAAACTCCCGCTCTGCCCTTCAGTCTTGTGATTCTAGCGAGTCGTATAAAAGTCACTGCCAATTATGGGATGTTTATCCTTTGCCAGGGTTGGATTGAGCGACGAAAGAAGAAGATTAATGTGTGTATGTGTGTAACGTGGGAGTGATTTAGAATGAATAAAACATGATGATGCTTGAAAAGCCTAAAGGAATGTGTGTGTGTGTGTGTATGTATGTGTGTCTGGAGGCAGCAGTGTTTAGTAATAGAGTAAGGCAATGACGTGCTAACCGCTAATAGAGACGCAACACCGGTTGCCAAGGCTATGCATCCCAGCTGGAGCGCTGTATCCTATGTAGTGCACTTCCTTTGATCCTTCTGCGTCCCCCTGGTCGTCTACTTTGTCGGGGGTAGGCTTCCATTTGGTCCATGCAGGCCAGAGGTCTCATTTAAGGAGGTGATGCTCAGGAGAAGCGGATTAGGTTTTACTGACACCACGAGTAGCTGGCTGCTAGTTTGGCAGGCTGACCGTGGAGCTTTCTAACTGCCTGACTAAGTGGCTGCTGGGTGAGTCTCCTGACTCCATTACAGTAATATACAGGAAATGGTTCTCCACCCTGGACCAGGATTTTCTCTCCTCCATCCTTCTCCTCTGTCCTTCCATCCTTCTCCTCTGTCCTTCCATCCTTCTCCTCTGTCCTTCCATCCTTCTCTGTCCTCTAGTTGGTACCCAGTCTTTCCCCCAAATATCCTGGTGGTTGACGTAGAGCAGCTTCCGCTCCTACAATACGGCGCCCGTCGGCTATGTGTCATGCAGCTATGGCGGTTAAAAGACTCGCCCGGATTTCTGGATCGTTACGGTCCCTCGCGTGATTTGTGTTCCGACGGTTGGCCCTGGAGACGGGTCGGTGTTGGTTTGGCCGACGCAGCGTTTTCCCCGTTGCATCGGGTGACGGCTCCTGTCCCCCACACCTCCCCGTGGTTATGGTTACCCTGCGGGGTGAGAGGGGCATTTTTGGCAGGCCTGTGTGTGTGTGTCTGCGGAGAAGCGGTCGTCGTGGCAACTAATCATTAGGTGATTTATAGTTGGCATGACGATGGTTGGGTTTAATCAACCAGCTACACACACAAGCTATCTGTCTGTTTTTGTCTTAATGCCTTTCTCTCTGTCTCTACCGGACTGTTGAGGGTTACCAGCTCGGTTCTGTGTATGATGTAACCCATGTGGGAGGGATAATACAATGTTAATAGCTACTTATTTTTAGTTCTTGTTGAGTGGGAAGAAACAGCAAACAGTGGCCAGTAAGTGACACCTACCACACTGTAGTCAAAGTGTGTGCGTGTGTGTGTGTGCGTAGCCCAAACAATGCCAACCCTGGCGCCGTGTTCAGGATGACATAAACAGCCACAGTATTTAACAGATTACACACACAGCGTTTGACCCCCGCTCGACCCGACCAGCCCAGAGCCCGGGGAGGGAGGCTCTTTATTCCGTATTATTATTACAAGTGAAACGGAACCGATATAAGCCAGCCACTGTTTGACCTTTTGACCGTTACCATTTCGGTATCTGGGGAGAATGTCTTTACTCAACACTAGTGTCCAGACAACGCATCCAAGCCTTGCTGTGGAGAGCATAGCTGTCTCTCGTTCCCTCCTGGTCTCTGAAGGGTTTTGGGTTATCGTCTTTTTGTAGAATGTTTTCCATCCGGATCAAACGGCGCATGCCTGTGTGGCACTGTGTGGCACTGTGTGGCACTGTGTGGCACTGTGTGGCACTGTGTGGCACTGTGTGGCACTGTGTGGCACTGTGTGGCACTGTTTGCAGTCAGGAAAAATAAATGGTAAAATCACAAGCTAGCCACACATGACGCCGTTTGCCAGAGTCAAATGACTGTCAGAGGAACTATGCACTTGTTTACCATTGAGAGGTTGCACGTGGACAACCCTGCACCTAAACTAGCCTAGCTCGATACAACATAACACATAGACGCTAAGGTGAACCCAAAACACAGGCTAGCATGCTAACAAACTGTATCTTCTTTAACAGTTAGATTAAGGCTAGATTAACTCGATCCGAACTAAAATCTTTTTTTTTAAAAGTTGGAGAGAAAAGAATTGCTTCATTCTTTGAGAAAACACGGCTTGAAATAACAAATGGATGACTCATGTCAATAAAGCAATATTTTACATTATTTGTACAGTACTGGAATGTTAGTTGTCCAAGACCCCCCCCCCCACACACACACACACACACTTGCAGATCTAGTGTTTTTATCTGGCTTCTGTTGTTTACGTTTCAACTGAAAGTGTTATTCCATTCCTAAAATAGTTGCGCTGTTTGTACTTGGTCTATTCACAATAACGCACGGTCCACCTACCTGGGGATTTTGTATGATAGAAATGTCCTTTCTCTTTACAGTCTGTCCAGTGTCATGGTAGAAAAAGTCCCTTCTCTTTATTGTCTGTCCAGTGTCATTTTAGAAATGTCCTTTCTCTTTACTGTCTGTCCAGTGTCATGGTAGAAAAGTCCTTCTCTTTACTGTCTGTCCAATGTCATGGTAGAAAAGTCCCTTCTCTTTACTGTCTGTCCAGCGTCATGGTAGAAAAGTCCTTCTCTTTACTTGTCTGTCCGATGTCATGGTAGAAAAGTCCCTTCTCTTTACTGTCTGTCCCGTGTCATGGTAGAAAAGTCCCTTCTCTTTACTGTCTGTCCCGTGTCATGGTAGAAAAGTCCCTTCTCTTTACGGTCTGTCGAGCGTCATGGTAGAAAAGTCCCTTCTCTTTACGGTCTGTCTAGCGTCATGGTAGAAAAGTATCTTCTCTTCACTGTCTGTCCAGCGTCATGGTAGACAAGTCCCTTCTCTTTAACGTCTCTTTAGCATCTCTTGTCATGGTAGAAAAACTCAATTAGGTGTTGAATCATGAGATGTTTCAGAAATTATACCTCATATGTACTGATATGTTGAAGATATCAGCTAGTATTGATACCTCAGTTAAATATGGACTGGTTGGCTGAAGGTATCAGCTAGTATTGATACATCAGTTAAATATGGACGGATTTGCTGAAGGTATCAGCTAGTATTGATACCTCAGTAAAATATGGACTGATTTGCTGAAGTTATCAGGTAATATTGATACCTCAGTTAAATATGGACTGATTTGCTGAAGGTATCAGCTAGTATTGATACCTCAGTTAAATATGGACTGATTTGCTGAAGGTATCAGCTAGTATTGATACCTCAGTTAAATATGGACTGATTTGCTGAAGGTATCAGCTAGTATTGATACCTCAGTTAAATATGGACTGATTTGCTGAAGGTATCAGCTAGTATTGATACCTCAGTTAAATATGGACTGATTTGCTGAAGGTACAGGCTTGGGTTATTGGGGGATGTTTAATCCACTCACTTATGCATTCTCCACCCTTTTGTCATTACATTTTCAATGTCCTCTTCTCTCCCCTCCACAGCTTTTCTGAAACACTGGGGTTGCTGGTGTGGCCGAATTTTCCCTGGATTTGATTGGTAAATTCAGAAGACTGAAGCCCAGGCTCACAGTCTACCTTTCACGGAGGCCCAGCCGTGAGAGGACTGAGGAAGGCACGTGGCGAATCATGACCGCAGACAAAGAGAAACCGGACAAGGAAAGGGACCGAGACCGGGACAGGGACCGCGAGAGGGACCGCGACAAGAGAGACAAGGCGTCCAGGGAGAGCGAGAGCTCACGGCCGCGACGCAGCTGCACGCTGGAAGGCGGGGCTAAGAACTACGCGGAGAGTGACCACAGCGAGGATGAGGACCACGAGGGCGGGGGTGGGGCCGGGGGAGTGGGCGGGGCCCTTGCGGGCATAGGGGAGGAGTCGGGGAAGAAGGGCAAGAAGAAGATGATGAAGAAGAAGTCGAGGTATGAACGGATGGAGAACGGAGAGATCACCTCCTTCATCACCGAAGACGATGTCGTTTACAGACCCGGAGGTGAGTTGTGCTACTTTGAGCCTCTTTTGTTAGGGCGTTTTGTGTGCTTCGGAAAACGAGGATTCTCCCGAAGGTTGTCTCAGTCCAAAACGGAGCTTTGGCCTCTTTGCCGCGCCGTTAGTTTGGAATTAATTGCTTTTCTAGCCTAATTCTTTGGCACATTTCTGTCAGTTGACTGCCAAGTGTATCGAATCTATCAACATCTTGTATAACAAGACAGTTTACAGTGTTTTGTGTATAATTGTGCTATATGTGTTATGTGGTATATTTTGTTGATTATAAAACACCTACTACTACAAGTAACACAGCCAGCTACTATTTTTGCTGTCGCTAATAACGTTTCCTCCATGGCGTTATCATTTACACTATGCTTGTTCTGAAAGGACACAGCTGTAATGTGTTAAGTGAGAATGTCTAATATGAAAAACACTGCTATCATTGATCTATTGCCGGGTTATCTTTTGTTTTATATGTCAGTGAAATACCACTTAAGTTGCTGGGACTTTATTTTGAAGTTGCCTTTGTTAGGTTGTTGGCAGACAAGTTGGAGTCAGTATCTAGACACATTCCCAGAAAGGAAAACCCCAAGGCTTGTTTTTACCTCAGATGGCAGACTCCTGATATGTGTTCTGAGGACTTGGTTGAGACCTTTGTAAGGATGTCAATGTATTTATAAAGCACATTTAAAAACAACCAGTGCTAAACAAAGTGCGGTACAATGTTGTGCACCAATCAAATACGACATATCAGTATATACATATATACTCGAGAAACAAACCAGACAGTTACACAAGTGACCCTAAACTGACTTGAATGACATAGAATACATTTTATAGGTTTTAGTCATCTTGGTTATAATTAGCACTCGGCACAGACTAGACTGACTCGTTCTATGATATAATTAGTACTCGGCACAGACTAGACTGACTAGTTCTATGATATAATTAGCACTCGGCACAGACTAGACTGACTCGTTCTATGATATAATTAGTACTCGGCACAGACTAGACTGACTCGTTCTATGATATAATTAGTACTCGGCACAGACTAGACTGAGACCTGTGTGTAGTGCACTAGATCTGGGGAAATGATCCAATCGGATACACTGCCATAACCCTGCTGTAACCCCCCCCGTCCACCGGCTGTTTATGAACACCTGACTGAGGGGGAATGTCAACATCCTGCTCTGCTGGCAGGAGTAAAGGCGGAGGACCTGAGGGAGAAAGATGTGGAGACGAAAAGGGGTGGGGGGGTTCTGGGAGAGGGAGGAGGAGAGGTGTCGGTCTCCTGGGTTTCAGAGGGCGTGGCCGTCTCCAGCCTGTCTTATATCATCCCTGGCACGTCTTCGGTTGCCCGGCAGCCAGGATAAGGTCAAGCAGCTAGCACGCCGCTGTGGCTGCAGCGCTCCGCAGCTTAATGTGAACACGCAGAATTACTACCGACAGTCTGGTGGCATCGTTCTGGCACCTGACCCCGCTTCTACTTGGACCCGCTAAATACTGGAGACGTGTGGTTTGCCCTTTAGAGCCGTGGAACACACACACACACACACACTCCCCTCCCCCAAACCGCCTGTGGGTAACGATCTCGTTCACAGCGTTATCTCTGTTGGTATCAGTCAAGCCCTTGGAAAAGCTATCGCTCACACACCGTAAAGGGAAGCTTTAACTTGGGCGTGTGTGTGTGTGTGTGTGTGTGTGTGTGTGTGTGTGGTGGGCTACCTGTGCGGTACCTCAGGACACAAGGCGGTAGCCTCGCCACTTCGACTAAACATCCAGAAGAAGGGAAAACCCGTCACACGTTTCTCTTTGATGCATCTCCAAGACGACAGGATGAGATGCAGATGTTATGTAAAGATGGAGGACTATTTCCTCCTTTGAAGCCGCTTCCAATTTACCTAGCATGCTAGAAGCCCCCCATCTCCACCACCAATCAGGACTAATATCTGTCCTTCCAGACCACCGATCAGGACTGATCTCGACCCCCCCCCCCCCAACATTGTAAAGAATGTGTATTTGTCACCTGATCCTCCACACATCGCTATAGAAACAAATGTATGTGGATCAGGGATGCAGCTGGGTGCACACACACACACACTCCAGTGTGTAATCCCCCATGTGTGTCTGTTAGTCGGTTGTAACAGTGGTGAATTACTGACATCTGTTTGTCTACGCTGGTTAGTAGTACAGCGTAAAACACACACACACACACGGCGGTCTTTTCTTTCACACAATGCAGTTTTCCGCTGCGCTTCACAAAATAGATTATTTCACGTTAAGCAACAAAGCATTGCGATGTGTTTCATATCTCGGTAATTCCAGCAGCCGTATTGCCATCAGATGTCATTTGTGTGGCTTAAACAGAGCCTGGTGTGTATCGTGCTGGGCTGCCCTCAAAGTACACCTGACGCCCTGGAGAGGGGTGGGGGTGGTGGGGGGCAGGTGGTGTAGGGGAGGGGTTACAGGGCCTGACAGTCATATGACTTTCCACACGCATCCTCCCTGCCTCCTCCCTGCCTCCTCCCTGCCTGCTCCCTGCCTCCTCCCTGCCTCCTCCCTGCCTGCTCCCTGCCTCCTCCCTGCCTGCTCCCTGCCTGCTCCCCGCCTGCTCCCTGCCTCCTCCCTGCCTGCTCCCTCCTGCTCAGCCTTTGTATCCCTGGAAGATGGGAGTGGTTTATCTCTGCGGCGTGGTTTAGTGTGCATTGATTGGATAGGGGGGCTTGAAGGTGGGGCCTACGTGTGGACAGGACACACACACACACACGCAGGACTCACACTGATACAACCTACACTATTGATCGGAGCTTTGAGGAGCTTCTCCTCCCTGCAGCTCCGGTGGAGATCTTCTACACACATCCTGGATTTATGCTGTAGATCCACACTGCAGATCACACACACACCCTGCAGATCACACACACACACCCTGCAGATCACACACACACACGCTGCAGATCACACACACACACGCTGCAGATCACACACACACACACACACACGCTGCAGATCACACACACACGCTGCAGATCACACAGAAGCCTGTCATCAGTGTGAGCATGCTATGCTAACCGCTCTCCACTGCAGCCTGACTGATGCCAGTGGGGTGTAATGGGAGATAATCAGTGTGTCGTCCCCCTGACGGACAGGGTGTATCCTGTCTTTAATCCCCACTGATATTGGTCGTAGTAGTTTTCCGGAGCGGTAACATGCCTCTGGGTTCGCGTTAGGATGTCTAGCTGACGGTGTTGATAAACGTCCTGGGATGTAATTGTCTGGAGATACCAGACAATTACTATCCGTCACATGCCGTCACACTATCCGTCACATCCGTCACACTATCCGTCACATGCTCCTCTGGTTCTGCTACGTAGGATGGTACCGGTCCTACTGCTGGCTTGATGCCCGTTGGCCCTGTTCAGCTGTCCTCATGTAACGACCCATCTGCTGGTATCTCCACCATGCCCTTGATACCGGGAGACACAGTGGACCTTCTTACGATGGCACGTATGGATGCGCCATCCTGGAGAGTGACAAGGACAGTAGCAGAACTAGAGAAGAATCAGTCAGAAAGGAAAAGGAGAGTGCAATTGTCTGGGGCCACCACCTGCAAAATCGCTTCCTTTTTGGGGGTTGTCTTGCTGTTGCGTCTCCAGTGCACCTGTCACTTATTCGCACCAGAACAGGTGACATTGATTCACAGTCACTTAGGCCTCCTAACTGGACAGATTGGTATCCTTGAAGTATAATTGACTTGGTGTTATACTGTGATGATTACGTGTGTATAACATTTTTTTTTGCTGTTTTTTTGTTGCTGTGCAGGTGCACTTTTCAGCTGCTCTGATTGGCTGTGTACCTAGGTTGGGTGGGATTCATTCTAAGCCCCTATTGGCAAGGAGTTCTGCCTTTGGAGAATATTTATACGATTTTTGCACCGACTATTTTGTGTCACATTTTTAACCATCCATTTTGGTGTGGCAGTTCGGGCTGGATCTGGGGGTCACTGTCAATTGACGGGATGGATCTGGTTCATTTCGGGTGATGCGCTGTTGTAGATGCGTCCCAGATGGCACGGCCTTCCCTTATTTGCATGTTCTCCGAGGTCAGACACGGTGTGCTGCCCAGGTTTCCATCGGGGCGGGGCCCGGGTTCTCCACCCCCGAGGGGATGTTCAAGCGCTAACTCATACATATCTCATAAGCTGATATGAACATCCTGGAAATGTTTGTTTTGCTCTGGGTGTTTTTGCTGAGCTCATTCCAAATAGGGTTTCCTCGTGTGTGTGTTCATGTTTTTACTTTTCATGTATGCTGGCTTAAAGAAAAAGGATTTTTGCATCATCTTACAATGTTTATATATCTGAAGGATGGTGGTGTCATTTACAAATGCATGAAGGATGATGTTGTTGTTTATAAACACAAAGGAGGATGGCAGTGTTGTTTATAAATGTGACGGATGACTGTAATTTATGAACACATGAAGGATGATGGTGTCGTTTATTAAAAACAAAAGATTATGTTTTATAACACGTGGAGGATAACAGTGTTGTTTATAAATGTGACGGATGACTGTAATTTATGAACACATGAAGGATGATGGTGTTGTTTATAAAAACAAAGGATGACTGTTTATAAATACGTGGAGGATGGCGGTGTTTATATGTTATGGATGACTGTCATTTATGAACACGTGAGGGATGATTGTGTCATTTATAAACAGAGGAAGGTCTTTGGTGTTTTCTGACTTGTCTGTCTGTGTGTGTGTGTCTGTGTGTCCGACTTGTCTGTTTCTGACTTGTCTGTGTGTGTTTATGTGAATTGCTGTGAAGTGTGTGTGCGCGCGCGTGCGTACGTGCGTGCGTACGTGCGTGTGCACTTTCCTCTGGCATAGCAAACCCAGGGACTTGTCTGTTTTACAGGCTGAACAAATGCCTCACTGCTGTTTCATATGTTTATTCCTACCGCCCCCCCCAGCCCTCCCCACTGCATCGCCGTGAATAAAAACCACCCTATCAATAACTGCTCGACACACAGATCAAGAACATAAAGATGGTGTTCAGTAGAACGCAGTGTGGGCACTGGGAATGGATCTTTCCTATTGGTGGGTTTTACATCCAAGTGTCAGGCGGCTTCCTCTGTGTGGTGCCTAATGAGTTGGTTGGCTCCACCTTCTTGCTGAAGACCCCGCATCTGCCTTACAGACGGCAGCCATTTTGGACCCATATATGATATCTTCTGCTACGTCAGGGATTCCTGAATGCTAACTCAGACTCTGTGTGCCTGTCTGTGTTTGGGGGGGTGTGTGCGCACACAGCAAGATACGATTTTTCTTGCTGTGCAGAATCACTTGAGCTACGTTCAATGAAACATTTAGATAAACCTCTTGTTATTCTGCTAAACAAAGAACAGAAAATCTATAGAAATAATTCATGTTTATCCGTCTCTGTGAGGTAGGAAAACCAGACCATCTCCCTTTAGTTACTGCAGGACAGTCTCCTCCCCCTTCTCCTCTCCTCCCCCTTCTCCTCTCCTCCCCCATCACCTTCTCCTCTCCTCCCCTATCACCTTCTCCTCCCCTCCCCTATCACCTTCTCCTCTCCTCCCCTATCACCTTCTCCTCTCCTCCCCTATCACCTTCTCCTCTCCTCCCCTATCACCTTCTCCTCTCCTACCCTATCACCTTCTCCTCCCCTCCTCTCCCCTATCACCTTCTCCTCCCCTCCCCTATCACCTTCTCCTCCCTATCACCACCTCCTCTCACTCCCCATCTCTCCCCTTCACCTCCCCTATCCATTTTGCTTTTATCTTTTTTCTCCTCCACTATCTTTTCTCTTATTTTCTCCTCTCCCCTGTCATTCTCCTCCCAATTTTCTCCTCTTACCTCTTCTTTCCTCTCTCCTCTTCTGCCTTCCTCTGATTGTGTATCCTATTCCCCTGTTACTCCAGTAGCAGAGTGTCATTTCCTACATGCTCTGTTGCTTAGGATCAGAGCCATTTGGGCTTTCCTTTGGGTCATTAGTAGTCCACTACAGAGGGTTTAGGCGCCGTTTGGGTTTTCCTTTTGGTCACCAGTAGTCCACTACAGAGGGTTTAGGGGCCCGTTTGGGCTTTCCTTTGGGTAACCAGTAGTCCACTACAGAGGCTTTAGGGGCCCATTTGGGCTTTCCATTAGAGTCATCAGTATTCCACTACAGAGGGTTTATGGGCCCATTTGGGCTTTCCATTAGAGTCATCAGTATTCCACTACAGAGGGTTTATGGGCCCATTTGGGCTTTCCATTTGAGTCACCAGTATTCCATTACAGAGGGTTTAGGGGCCCATTTGGGCTGTCATTTGGGTCACCAGTAGTCCACTACAGAGGCTTTAGGGGCCCATTTGGGCTGTCATTTGGGTCACCAGTAGTCCACTACAAAGGCTTAGGGGCCCATTTGGGCTTTCCTTTGGGTCACCAGACGTACCTTACAGAGGGTGTGGGGGCTGTGTGTGTGTGTGTGCACAGTGTGAATGTTGTTGTTAAGGGGAGGAGGGGTCGTGACCCCGGCATACCGGCCGATGCGTTGAATTTAGCTGACTGCCAGCCTGGGCCCCTTTCACACACACTTCTCAAAATATTTCTATTAATATTATTGTCATCTGTTCCTGGATTTAATGTTGACCTATTAAAGCTGACTCGATAGTGTGTATGGCCCCCATATGCCTGTATGCACTCCCGACAATATCTGATGAGACGGCCGATGGTGTCCTGGGGGATCTCCTCCCAGACCTGGATCCAGGGCACCAGTGAGCTCCAGGACCGTCTGTGGGGCTACTTGGCGGAGTTGGATGCACTGATTATATAACGTCCCAGAGGTTCTCCATTGGATTCATGTGTGGGAACGTGAGGGCCAGTCAATGGCATCGATGCCCTCGTCATCCATGAACTGCCTACACTCTGGTGAACGTTATGCTGCCATCATCCGGCATGTCCGTTGGCTAGCACGCGGAGGTCTGTGTGACCCTCCCAGGATACGCCTCCCCAGACCATCACTGAGCCACCGCCTAACGGGTCATGCTGGATGATGATGCTCGCAGCGTAACGTTCCCCACCGTGTCTCTTGACTCTTTCACGTCTATCGCCGTCGTGGTGTGAACCTGCTTTAGGATGCAGGCCCACATGTTAATACGATACTATGTGAGTACGTGTGCCCAAACAGACTGTAACAAAAGCTTAATTCTTCCTTGAGGGCTTGTTTATTTTTTTGTCTCTGCTGCGATTGGTGCCCTATTCCCCGTTTAGTGCACTGCTTTTGACCCTGCCCGGTGGGGTAGTGGGTCAGACGGAGTGCACTATAAGAGGAGTGGGGTTTCATTTGGAGCACAGCCTTTGTCCTGCTCTTACTAATCCTGTTATTCACGTTCCAAAGGAATCTGGCTGGAGGAAAATGTATTTTCTGACCACACCTCCTATGTAGTGTACTGAGTCTGCTGCTTTTGGCTTGCATCAACTGTTTAATAACAGGCCCGTGTGTGTGATCTCCTAACAGGTTTCCTTTATTTTACAGACTGTGTATATATCGAGAGTCGCCGGCCAAATACCCCCTACTTCATCTGTAGCATCCAGGACTTCAAACTGGTAAGTCCCAACCTTATTACTCTGTTTCAGTGCCCCTTTAGCTCTGTCCACAGCAGGACTTTAACCCTGGCCCTTTAGCTCTGTCCACAGCAGGACTTTAACCCTGGCCATTTAGTTCTGGCCACAGCTGGACTTTAACCCTGGCCCTTTAGCTCTGTCCACAGCAGGACTTTAACCCTGGCCCTTTAGCTCTGTCCACAGCTGGACTTTAATCCTGGCCCTTTAGCCTCTGGCCACAGCAGGACTTTAACCCTGGCCATTTAGTTCTGGCCGCAGCAGGACTTTGACCCTGGCCCTTTAGCTCTGTCTGCAGCAGGACTTTAACCCTGGCCTTCGGGAACCAGCCTCTCTGCACTGTTTTTTTGTATAAATGTGAGGTGTTGTTCTGCGGTGGTAAACAGCCCTTTCATGTCCATGTCTAGTCATATATTTGTTTACTTGCTTAAACATGTCAGTTTGCAAATAAATTCAAAGCGACCTGAATTTTAAGTATCTTTAAAAAAAAAAAAAAAAAATGCTACGGGGTTCAGATTAAACCAAACTGATTTGAGGGCAATCCCACTGCTGCTGTGGGCCTCATTGTGTCTCTTGTTCTTGGAGCGAGGGACTTCTTATTTGTTTTAGATGCCAGCAGAAAAAACACTGATTAGTTTTCACGCAGTAGAGAACCGATGAATAATCAATATGAGAAGATGTCTAGATTCAGACTTGACATTGATTTTTCTTTCTCCGTTTCCGGGAAGATGTGTGGCTGTGTTCGAGAAGTCTTTAAATGTCCTCTGTGCCGGTATGACTGTCTATATCCTTGCCTGCTGATGTGCAGAGATCGATTGATTGTGTTAAATGCATCTGGAGACACTCGTCGGAGAAGTTAATGGATTTGATGAAGCTGTTGTACGTCTTTCGATTTGCTTGGCTTCAAGAGTGGCTTAATTGCCATTTCGCAAAATGAGAATTTAGATGTCGATTTCATACTTTTAAAAGGGTTCATCTGACTTCACCGGAGTAAAGGGCGAGCTGCAGCGAATGAGAATTGCCGATGTTCCCTGAGCGGACGGCTGGTTTCCACGTAGTTCCGTTTCCATAGAGAACTAATGGCCAGGTGTAGCACCGGCAGGTTAATACATCGGGGTGTTTTAACAAAAGGGCCTCTTAGAGCTGAGTTTGGGCCCAGTAGGGAGGCCCAAGGGGGCCCTGCTAGTCGCTCCACACAACTCTGGTGATAATTGGAAGGTCACAGCTGGGCCAAAGATAGTGGTTTGGGTGGGTGGGAGTAGAGGCCCCTGTAAATCCCAGTAGACCCACATTGGGATAAGAGGTTCCAGTATATCCTAGTAGACCCACATTGGGATAAGAGGTTCCAGTATATCCTAGTAGACCCACATTGGGATAAGAGGTTCCAGTATATCCCAGTAGACCCACATTGGGAAAAGGTCCCAGTATATCCTAGTAGACCCACATTGGGATAAGAGGTCCCAGTATATCCCAGTAGACCCACATTTGGATAAGAGGTTCCAGTATATCCCAGTAGACCCACATTGGGAAAAAGGTCCCAGTATATCCTAGTAGACCCACATTGGGATAAGAGGTTCCAGTATATCCTAGTAGACCCACATTGGGATAAGAGGTTCCAGTATATCCCAGTAGACCCACATTTGGATAAGAGGTTCCAGTATATCCCAGTAGACCCACATTGGGAAAAAGGTCCCAGTATATCCCAGTAGACCCACATTGGGAAAAAGGTCCCAGTATATCCCAGTAGACCCACATTGGGAAAAGGTCCCAGTATATCCTAGTAGACCCACATTGGGATAAGAGGTCCCAGTATATCCCAGAAGACCCACATTGAATCATTTGTCTTTCAACCCAGTATGCTCAGGTACATCCAATCATTGGCTTTTAAAAAGAGGACAGACGAGGAGGCTGCTGTAATCTCACCTTGGGAGTAAGGGAGGTGTGCCGCCATCACACCAGCCATCACACACGACGACCACGCACACACTTTCAAGTGGAAGTAGAAATTCAGCTTTATGGCGTCCATGAAGGCGGGCGTGGGTTGTGTTGTTTTTGCAAGAGGGCCCTTAGCAGTAGAGCTTTAGTCAACAGACACACACACACACACACATTGCTGACATACAGGCATGAGTACAGCAAATTAACATCCTCCTGTGTTCGTTTCAACGAACTCTGATTCCTACAACAACGTAGAGGGTTGAATAAAATCAACAGGCCGTAAGCGTGGATATTACCCACAACCCTCGCTGCCATTTGGCATTTAAATGACTTCAGCGAACCGTTGAGACATCATTACGGCAACCATGGTGGTGTTTTGGGTTTCGCCTGTGCCCAGACCAGATAGCAGCGTGGCTCCCATCTCAACGAGCCTTTTGTACTGAGCGAAGCAGGGTCCATTAAATCTCCGATAACCTTTTATGATTGGATCCCTCTCTGTCTTCTTGGCTGTGTGTGATGTCATCTCTGACAGTGGTCCCCCCCCCCCCCCCCCGAGCCATAAACAATGATCGCCTCACCTCCATTCCCAGCATGCACTGGTGTATGACACGCTATGTAAAGTAGGGTGATAATGTTCAGCCCAGCATCATCCAAAAAGATGGATGCACCTTTTAGTATTTAGTATGGTGGCCTATAAAGAGGCTGTTAGTTAGCGGTCAGCTTCCCCAGCGCCGGGTGTCCTCCTCCTCATACGTGTTTGTGTCAGCGCCGGTGTCCTCCTCATACGTGTTTGTGTCAGCGCCGGTGTCCTCCTCATACGTGTTTGTGTCAGCGCCGGTGTCCTCCTCCTCCTCATACGTGTTTGTGTCAGCGCCGGTGTCCTCCTCATACGTGTTTGTGTCAGCGCCGGTGTCCTCCTCCTCATACGTGTTTGTGTCAGCGCCGGTGTCCTCCTACTCATACGTGTTTGTGTCAGCGCCGGTGTCCTCCTACTCATACGTGTTTATGTCAGCGCCGGTGTCCTCCTCCTCCTCATATGTGTTTGTGTTAGCGCCGGTGTCCTCCTCATACGTGTTTGTGTCAGCGCCGGTGTCCTCCTCCTCCTCATACGTGTTTGTGTCAGC
Organism: Novumbra hubbsi; assembly: GCA_016801125.1. Classification (NCBI taxonomy): domain Eukaryota; kingdom Metazoa; phylum Chordata; class Actinopteri; order Esociformes; family Umbridae; genus Novumbra; species Novumbra hubbsi. The sequence goes on along the minus strand of JACXGK010010324.1, from coordinate 1,790 downwards.
GCCGGTGTCCTCCTCCTCATACGTGTTTGTGTCAGCGCCGGTGTCCTCCTCCTCATACTTGTGACGGAACACTGCCAAACTGTTAAGTACATTCCCATAAAATTAGAACAAAGAACATTTCGGCGTCAAGCTTCAGCAGGCAGAGAGAAATGAATCCAGTTACTGAGGGGAAACACACACACACACCCAACAGGCTGCCTTTGATGCATTGAGAGAGCGAGGAAATGTCTTTAGTGTCATTACGGTGTTTACGGTGTAATATTGTACAGACTAAGGCGCAGTGCCACAGGCCCATGAAATCACACTGGAAATTATTTTAGTGGAATGAGATGGGGGGGAAACACACTTTCTCTTTCTTGTTCTCTCAATTCAATATCAATTCAATTTAAAGGGCTCTGTTGGCATGGGAAACGGTGATTTTAAATTGCCAGTTCAAACTGAGAATAATTTTCATCAGCCTTGCTGCTGTCCCTTTGCCGGGTTTCACTTAGCCAATATGGGTGGTTATCGGTGTTTGCTTTGGCTTTGAGAGTCTGCGTGTCTTCATGGCCTGTGGGAAATAGGTGTCTCGCATTTAGCTGGCGATTTGGAGGTGCAGCTCTGTTTCCACCTAATTTTGTTTGGCGAAGTGCGCCAATACTGCCTATTCTCAAAACCCAAGTGGGCCTCAGGCGTCTGTCTAGATCGAGACCCTGCACAGCGTCTGAGAATTTAGTCTGGATGTATCTTCTAGATCGAGACCCTGCACAGCCTCTGTGCATTTAGTCTGGATGTATCTTCTAGATCGAGACCCTGCACAGCCTCTGTGCATTTAGTCTTGATGTATCTTCTAGATCGAGACCCTGCACAGCCTCTGTGCATTTAGTCTTGATGTATCTTCTAGATCGAGACCCTGCACAGCCTCTGTGCATTTAGTCTGGATGTATCTTCTAGATCGAGACCCTGCACAGCGTCTGAGAATTTAGTCTGGATGTATCTTCTAGATCGAGACCCTGCACAGCGTCTGAGAATTTAGTCTGGATGTATCTTCTAGATCGAGACCCTGCACAGCCTCTGTGAATTCAGTCTTGATGTATCTTCGTTTCAGGTCCATCTCAGTGGTAAGGTCCAGTTGCTGTGGGCCCTCGTTTACAGAATGGTTGCACTCCAGTTTCCAGTTGGTTGTTTTTGATGTGTCATTGTTTTCATTTAGATTTATTGATATTTGGTTGGTCGTAGCTCTAGCCAAAGATCACTTTTGGGTGGGGCTGTAGATCTTTAGTAGCTCTAGCTGGGTTAAGTTATAATAAGCTGGAGACGTCTTCCATGTCCCAGCCTCTCTCCCTTCACCGCCAACCTGTTCACACTCCTCCACCCACTGGAAGACAGAGCTCTGGGGGGAGTTGATCTACACCATGTGTTGTTTAATAAAGAGAGACACAGCCAGGGAGATGGGGGGGGACTAGGGCTGAGTGAGGGAGAAGTTCTCTGTGAACATGATACCATTGTAAATCACCACTTCCACAGAGCAGTTTTATTGGCATGTCACACTGTAGACAAGCTAGAAATTATACTGCTGCTGCCTCCTGCCACCTCCTGCTGTCCCCCTTACCTCCGTGCACCTGCTCTCTCCCTCCTCCCGTGGAGTTGAGAAGCAGCAGAGACTAGACTATATAAACACTTAGTTAGAAACATGAGCAGGGCGGAGAGTGGGTGGGAGAAACAGAGGGATGCCGATATATATGTAGAGGGATGGAATGTGCCTCTGTATGTAGAGGGATGGAATGTGCCTCTGTATGTAGAGGGATGGA
>JACXGK010010323.1:0-18162 GCA_016801125.1 Novumbra hubbsi | reverse complement strand
GATGTGGATGATAAACAGGACAGTGATGTGTGGAGGGCGTAGATGTGGATGATGAACAGGACAGTGATATGGGGGGACGTAAAAGTGGATGATGAACAGGACAGTGGCGTGTGGAGGGCGTAGAAGTGGATGATGAACAGGAGAGTGACGTGTGGAGGGCGTAGAAGTGGATGATGAACAGGAGAGTGACGTGTGGAGGGCGTAGAAGTGGATGATGAACAGGACAGTGACGTGTGGAGGGCGTAGATGTGGATGATGAACAGGACAGTGACGTGTGGAGGACGTAGATGTGGATGACGAACAGGACAGTGATGTGTGGAGGGCGTAGATGTGGATGACGAACAGGACAGTGGCATGGGGGGACGTAGATGTACGGAGACACAGAGACGTGGATGGACAAAAGCACTGAGATTTGATAGGCCGTTGCGTTACCTCGTCTCCCCGGACGACCTCGTCTCCGTCCAGGTCTCGTGCTTGGCTGTTCTTCTGGCTTAGTTCTCGTTCTAGTGCAGCCAGCTCCTCCCGCGCCTCCTGCAGCTCCTCCGCCTTAGACTCCTTCTTACGTGTTATAATGGATGCCTGAAGAACCCGTAATTTATCACCGAGTCAATACAAACACAGCCAGTACATAGGAATCTGAACTTTTTTGTCATTTGCACAAAATAATAAAGCAGAACATCTACATACATTTTACAAGTAGTGAATAGTTTGGGGAGAAAAGGTTAGTGCAATAGTGTGTCTACCTCAAACCTTAACCATTAAATGTACAGTGGTTAATTTAAAGTGTCAGCAAGCCTGAACAGTCTGTCCTCTATCATCTGCCTATTGCAAAACACATTATTCTATTATAATATGATACAATAAATCAAATTGTTAATGACAAATAAAGCTGCCTCACCTAATCCGACATTCAACATAAGTCACTTACACAAGTTTAAAAGGCCCGACGACCCAAACCACAAACTGTATCCAGCATCATACAGACTAATAAGTGACCTGACAGAGTTTGGATCAACATCAGAGAATGTAACAATGTAATACAATGTAATATTCATCCTATATGGAAGGCAGGTGTAGTGTCATATAACAACATCAGGAACAAATCACCTGTTGCCTGAAAAGTGACAGTTTATTATCCATGGGGTCGTTTCGCATCATTCTTTTCTCAATCAGACGGTTTACATCAACGTTGATTTCTCTGATCTGGACAAGGCGGGGAACAGACACACAAATGGTCAGCGTGTATCAGAAACCACCTAGGGGCTATTGTCAGTTGTTGGAATGTGCATACCAAATGTCCTAAAACGTTACAGCCCAGCGGTTCCCACATCCTGTGGGTACCAAGCGTTCAGCCCCGGAGGCGTCTCACCTTCTCCTCCAGTTCCCGGAGCTCAGCCTGGCCCATGGCTGGCTCCCCCACCACCTTCTGTAGGTACTGAACCATCCGCCTCTTACCATCTAGCTCCTTGGGCAGTTTGTCAGAAACCATATAGGAGTTAAACTTGATCTCCTCTTCAAGCCTCTTCATTAAGCCTAAGACGGTGAAAGGGAGAAAGGCAGAGCTTTGACCGGGACATTATTTGAAATGCCTTTGAAAAGTCCCAAATGTTTTCATAGGTGACATTTTGAGTAGCTGGGTAGCTAATTGCTTTGTTGGTGTAACACCCACACATACAGTCCGCCTTTGAAACCGTTAATGCATAAGTGCCCTGTGCGATTGTAAAGGGGCAAGAACTAACGTGAGAAAGACACAAGAGGCCAGTTCACATACGGCCAGCTCTAATGCAGCACTACAATCACCAGTGGGATTCCAGGGCTTTTTGTGAATTGGTGAACAGAGACCCGGCCTCATCGGCTGTGACCTTGACCTTCCAACCAGCTGTGGGATTTGGGATGACGCAGAACCCGTCAACTCACTCTCTGGCTTGGCATCTGCTGCTGCCTTTCGCAGGTCCTTCAGCTGCTGCTGAGATCGCTGCAGTCTCTGCTCTGCCTGGAAAAGCTGAACAAAAGTCCACACATCGAAATCTGCTTTAATGTGTATTGTCTTGTCTGTGATCATATCTATCCTAAACAGTCATTAGTACTCTGAATGCCGTGAAGTTTAAAATATGGGTAATACATTTTGACAACGCAGGGAATGAGCTAAAGTTGAATAAAACATGGTTTTACTTGGTTTTTCTGATCTTGCTTCTGCTGACCCAGAGAGTCTTCTCTCTCCTTTTCCACACGTAGCTGTCTGGCAAGGTCCAGCATGCGCTGGTGGTTGGACACTGACTCCACCTGGTGGCCACGGAGGAGAATGTGAAAGTGTGCCGACATTTGAGGCACACGACCACCGTGAACGATTACAGCCACTGACTGGATGTTTAACTTATGACCCGCTGAATTATCACTCTGCTACAAAACTGGCATGGAAGTCCGAGAAGCTTTGAGCCTGTCAGATGCCTGCCGGGTCTCATAACCACGAGGAACCCTTGGCGTGTTTGCGAGGTCATGTTTTCATTCCTCCAGGAGTGCCTGTGAATTCTAGACATTATGGGGGGGAGGGGGGAGACAGCCTGCCTTACCCTGTTCTTCAGCCGTTCCACTCGCTTGATCAGCTGGTCCTTTTCCTCCTCCATAGCACCAATATCCTATGGTTTCAAAATAAAAGTTGTGTTTCTGCACTATAACTTCCTATACTTACTATAACCTCATTTCTGGTGTAGGTGGGGATATGACATCCAAAGGAGTGGAAAACATATATGTCAAGAATTAATTCATTCCAGTTTTTACCTTTCGGATCTCTGCAGTTGAAAAGCCTGAGCTTTTCAGTTGTTCACACTCCTTGTGGTAGGTTTTGAATCCTTCCACCAGTTCTTCATACTATAGAAACAATAAAACAATATGGGGTCACACCGGCTTACATAAGAACTTGTTTCCCTATCCCATTGCTTGCACATTTACTCCAATGCTTCTTTATTGAAGAAAAATAGTTGGAAGTTGGTGGGGGAAGTAATATTTTTTATAACTTGGAAGTAATTATTGGTTATCCTGGGCTTCTGTACTGACATTTTAATTGGCTAACACACAACTACAATCCATATTATTTCATTGCTATGATGTAATCAATATTCATATTGAAAGTTATTTGGGCAAAAGGGACCTTTCAGACATTAGACAGCTACCCTAACCATTATGCTACTTAGCTACCCCAACTTAACTTACCGGGTGACAGGCGTCGGCGATGACATCATGTTAACTAACCTGGTGACAGGTGTCAGTGATGACATCGTGTTAACTAACCTGGTGACAGGTGTCAGTGATGACATTGTGTTAACTAACCTGGTGACAGGTGTCAGTGATGACATTGTGTTAACTAACCTGGTGACAGGGGTCAGCGATGACCTGGCATTAACTAACCGGGTGATAAGTGTCAGTGATGACATCACATTAACTGACCTGGTGATAAGTTTCAGTGATGACATCGCATTAACTAACCTAGTGCTAAGTTTCAGCAATGACATCGCATTAACTAACCTGGTGATAATTGTCAGCGATGACATCGCATTAACAAACCTGGTGATAAGTGTCAGTGATGACATCGTCCTGCAGGAATTCAGAAGGCACCTCTAGCTTAACCAGAAAGCGAGCCAGGTAAGCCCTCTTCTTCAGTTCTGTGATCCTTTGCAGCAGCCAGTGAAGTATAGGGTGTATCACAGGCTTACTGCCTGTCACCAGGCCCTGTCTGAAACTGCTCCTGTTTAAAATTATAGAACAATGTGAGAAGCACTAATTAGTATGTGTTCTAATGCTAAAATCCTTGATTAATGTAAGATGATAGAATACATACGGATCAAGAGTATTCCCAGGTGGTTTGTATTTCAACATCCCCAGCAAAGTGAACATTCTCTTTGCAGTCTGATCAGGCATTTCTTCACGGATATCAATAGCTTGCTGAAAGAGAAATGAATACGCACACACATCACCACAACAGATGTGGCTCTCCAAATTGTGTAGGTGTCATCACTATAATTATCTTTTAGGCATAATAATAACTGGGATATATAATAATTAAAAGGTTTTGGTTAACATTGCAGCATATACTTTGTGTTACCTTAGGGTCAATTTCAGCTAGAACATCGTTGAGAGTTTGAAGCAGTTGCATTGGCTCCAGGGAGTCAAACGTAATAAGGTTAAAGTTTTTCTTAAAGGGATCTTTATTCAGGTGTTCAACAATAAATTTTAGTTGCTCACTCATCGTGAGATCTAAAGTGCTGGTCAGCCAATAACGTTAGAATGAGGTAGAACTAACGTTTTATAGTCAAAAGGATTGACAAGCTAGCAAAAACTAAAATAGCATTAGCTTTCTAATTTTCTAGCGTGCTAGCATAGTTACGTTACTCAACAGTTATGTTAGCTAACTTATCGATTTACTGTTACTATAAGTGGATTTCTTAAAGACTAGCTAACAATACACGATAAACCAAACGACGTTTATGGTCAGCAAAGCAAGGCGATTCGTGGTGGAAACGAGATGTAAGCCAAAACAGAACAAGCGTCCTCGATCTGGTTGCTAACAGGAAGTCTTCTTCTTTGTATATTATAAGACGGTTGCCAACCAAATTTTAAGGCCAATTACCGCCTCCAACTGGACTGGAGGGTGGACCCGCGACAGGTAAGGTCTAAATCAGGGGTGTCAAACAGGTTCCTTGTTCCTTTTTTCTTTCAATTGGTGTCCTATTGAGTCCTAAACAACCAGGTTAGGGAAAAACCTAAGCAGTTGGTGACCCACTCAAGTAAAAGGCTAGAGTAAAAAACCTGCAGACAAACATTTGTGGTCAGATGCTTTCCTAAATATTTCAATGTACTATACTTAAAGACTTTAAGACTTGTGCGTCGCAATCTCTTACAATTCTCCCTTCTCACTCACCCTGAGCCCACTCCCCCAATCCCTGGATTTTATACAGGTGGTGGCACCTCTCCCTTCCGATCCCACAACTCTTGCCATTTGCTGTTTACCTCATCTGGTACCCTCTTTTCCTTCTGCCTTAATAGTCAACTATTGCAATTCAGAATATCCGTCTCTTCATTATACTCCGCTATCCCATGAGCTGGTACCCAGAGGAACATCACAAATATCCCATTTATTTCACCCTAAACCAGCACAGCAAATATTGTATAAAACATATTTTCTGCTCTCAGACACAAACAAAATTAATCTACTCAGTGCCGTCCAGCCGTCAGAGTATTTGACTACCCTGTCTGGTCTCACGTCACCTCCCCAACCCACTCCACAGCCAAAAGAATCGTCAACACTTCCACTGTATAAACAGATGAACTGAGGATTGTTTTGTCACTGCCACCTTAAACTCAGGTACTCCGAAGGCTGTGTCTGTGCTTCCTGTCTCAGGGTCAGGAAGTTTTCAGACATAATTGAATTTGCTCTTAGACCTCAAAATAAACTCTTACATTGGATGAGATGCAAAAGGATAAAATCAAATCGGGCCGTACTAGGAATATAATCACAACATATTCAAGTATTTTTGATTTGTTGTATCTCGCTTCCCATTTATGATATCCAATTGTACCTACAAAATAATTAAATCAGGTTGGGGCATGTCTTCATACTACATATACACATACACCGGCAAGACAGTCCACATTTAAAACAAAATGGGAGAGGGGAAAAAAGTGTGTACTACAAGTCCTCTACTTGGCCATGAGCCATCTACCTCAAAGAGGCTAACATGATGCTATGCTCACCACATCAAACCACCTCTTAAGTGTTAACTAAATAGCTGCAATATTCTGCACAAAAAGAATGCGTGTCTCCACAGTTAGACAGATGCATTTCAGGTACTGTACCTTAACAAAACATGACTAAATTATTATCAGTTACTAGCACAATTGATGTTGTAGAACATCAACAACTTTTGCTTCATTTGACCATTGCACTTGGTTCCAATCCAAGTGTTGGTTACTCTAAATAAACATGTTCCAGGTCTACTCTTTCACGTAACAAAATATACTGGTGTCTGATTGTAGGTTTGGACACTTGACTCAAAGGAATAACTCTACGACTATTATTTTTTTACCCACAGTCTAATTTCTAAGGAATTATTTTCTCTTTTAATTTGAAGTACTTTTCCTTATTTACTGTGATAAATGTCAAGTGGATGTGGCCATTGTGCTACATAATTCATGAATTGTCTCTTAGACCGTTCACAGCCTGGTGGAAGTTACCTGGGGTGCTAATGTTTAGGCAGTAGGTGGTATTTTTTTTTTCTCGAGCAATTGCGTCTGTTCTGTTAGTAGTCCAGGCATCTGGGTCTTTTTCGGAAGATCAATATCTGTTGTGTCCCCTCGAAGCCAGGGTGGCAGCAAGCAGGTGCTCACATCTTGTCAGTCTGGAAGTAGTTTTTGCACCATTACATAAAAATAAATCTATATTATTTAGTCGGCATTTGAACCCTAAATAAAATGTAGCAATAGTATTATTCTTAAATGGCAATCTAATAGGCTACGCTATAATGACTTATTTATATACTGTGTATTATAACCTTTTTTCCATTCGTGCTTGTGTCTTTAAGCCTAGACAGCCCTTCAATCACATTCAAGTCCCTCCCTCTCTTTTCAGCACCAACTCAATAAAGAAAATCAGACCAAAAAAACCACTGTTACAGCACTGTGCAATCCAAGGGACTGTGTTGTTTCTCGGATCTGTCGGATTTGGCGCAACGAGAGAACATTCGAATTGCAAACAACTTGCATTCAGGATCGGAATAACGAATGAACATGAAAAATCGTTGTAACCGTGGAAATTTTACGTTTTTCTTGGACTTGTTTAAATGATTTGTTTGAACTTCTGGATATAGGACAGTCCTGCGTTTATGATGAATGGAGGATCATTGTATCACTACGAAACATACGGAAATATTCGTATCCTTTGTTATTTCTTACTTTCAATTACCCGGTATTGGGTCCTTTTAAAAACTGTCCTCATGTCATACTCATTGGTGCAAGTAAACGCTCGAGCAGACAGTTTCATGTTGACATCTAGAACCACGAGTGAAAATTAGCATAAATCCTCAGAAATATTTGTTCAGTAAGTGAAGTGGGAAAATAGCCTTTAATATATGTATTGTAAGTAATGCTTTATACGTCATTTTGATCGGAAACACCTTAGTTAGGTTAGTAGATATTGTTTCTACTCTTAGCAGACAAGATAAAATAAAATAAAATTAAAAACTATGGTGGAACCAGTGGGTTTTGTGGAGGCTTGGAAAGCCCAATTCCCTGATTCAGATCCCCCAAGCATAAAGCTGAAATCCTTGGGTGACATCGAGCAGGAGCTTGATAAATGTAAGACCTCTATCAGGCAGCTTGAGTTGGAGGTGAACAAGGAGCGCTTCCGCATGATCTACCTGCAAACGTTACTGGCAAAGGAGAGAAAGGCTTATGATGGACAAAGATGGGGATTCAAGAGGAGGTCCCTAGAGCATACCGGAGACCAGTTAACTGTTACAGACTCCCAGATGTCCCAGTTAGATGAGCCTTCTGTGGGGGAGCTGCCAGGAGAGGCAGCTGACACAGGGAGATGCAAACCGTCTCCGGAGGGAGAGGTGGGTGGCGTGTCTCCTAAACAGAGGGCTGGTTTGTCCTCCCACAGGCCCACGGTTGGCCCCCCAGACTCAGAGCTGGACAGGGACAGGGCGGGCTCAGTGGCGGCACTGAGGTCCAACTTTGAGCGCGTCAAAAGAGCCAACTCCCACGCAGCGGGTGATGGGAAAGGGCTCGGCGGGACGGAGAAACCCTTCTACGTGAACATGGAGTACCACCACGAGAGAGGCCTCGTGAAGTTCAATGACAAGGAGGTCTCAGACAAGATCAGCAGCCTGGGCAGTCAGGCCATGCAAATGGAGCGGAAAAGGTCCCTGCAGTCGCTGGTGGGGAACTCGCCCACCGCTGCCGTCGAGGTCCGCAAATCTGTCCTCCGAGGCCGGTCCACAGAGGGAGGCTGCGGCTACAACGGGCATCAGGACCTGGCCGAAGGGAACCGTTCCAACGGGGTGAAGCTGGCTGCTGATTGTCAGCCCTACGCCAGTGTGTATGTGGGAGGGATGACGGCCGAGGGAGACGGGAGGATCGTCCACATCAGGGACCACAGTGTGGAGGAGGACCCCCACCTCACCTGGCCGAGGCGCTCGTATTCCCCAGGGAGTTTTGACGACGCTGGCGGTGGCTATACCCCGGACTGCAGCTCCAATGAGAACTTGACGTCCAGCGAGGAGGACTTTTCCTCTGGCCAGTCAAGTCATGTGTCCCCAAGCCCAACCGCCTGTCACGCGTTCCGACAAAAGTGTCGCTCACCTTCACAGATTTCCCAGCAGTCCTTTGAGAGCGGGAGCCCACCCACTCCCCTGAAACTTATGAAGCGGCAGATGTTGGGTTCTGAGGCCTCCATCGTGGGTGTCTGTAAATCAGCCCAGTTCTGGCCCGGTGATGGGGACTCCACCGTGTCCAGTAGAACCTCACATGACAACAGTCTACTTGGAGATCTGGGTAGGTCTAGAAAGTCATGGTCTGTATGCTGTTCTTTTATATTCAGGAGTATTTAAAGCCTACATTTTATGTTTATTTAATCCATCCGGATGGCTTCATATCAACAAATCCCTTTACATGTCTTAACCTTGTTCTCTCCTTAGGCAGTGATATGCTTATACATGCCTCTAGAATGGTAAAATAAGAAACTATTTTCATCGCAGTGCGTGCTACGCATTGGCAAAAAGGTTTTCTAAAACCATTACCACTGCCCCAACATTGCAACACCACTCAGTCTGCGCTTGTGTTCTTTTGCTTTGTGAGCATGTCTTTTTCCTGGTCTGCTCCCACCCATTGAGTGGTGTTGCGCTCTTGTAGAGATGCCCTGATTGAAACAGCCAGTGCCCTTAGGCCGCTCACTCACTCAGCCCTATCCTCCCAGAATGTTTGTGTGTCAGCACCCATCAGCCGTGTTGTCCTTGGCTGGGAGTAATTAAATTAAAGGGGTTTGTGTAGCGTGATGAATTTTGGGTGGCTCTTTGTCGGGGGGGGGGGGAAACGGCTGATAATTCTCTAAAAAGCGGATGTGGTGCTCACTGTGTCACATGGCCTCCTTTAAAATGTCAGACCTTTCCTGTTGTGATGGGTGGACATAATGGGAGAATCAGTGTCTAGGGTGTATTGACACTGCTACAATGTAACAATGTTAAGTGGGATCAGATGGTACTAGATGCTGCCAAGGACAGAGAAGAGTTCACACTCAGAAGATTAGTTAAGTTATAAGTTAATACATTTGATGGTTCTATTGTATTCTCTTTTCTGCCACCAAATGCTGAAAAAGTAAACATGCATTTCCCTCCTATTTATCTTTAAACTGGTGTAAAATATATTGTTTTCCTTATTTTAATGTTTTAAGAGCTTAATGTTGCTAGTCCCCACGAATAGAACTCCAAAGTAAACGTCCTCCTGCTCGAATTGCACTTGTGCCAAAATCCATTTTTGAGCCCCCCCCCAAAAAAGAATAAGCTGATTCTGAATGTAATTGAATCCGTGGAAGAGAAACAAAACAAATAATATCCCAAAATATTCCTGAGGAAAAATACTCCTGAGGAAATTGTAAAACAAAAACCAAAGTGGTTTAAACCAGTGCACTAGATTGATTATCTTTTATACTCAATACCTCGGGAAGAATAACAAGTTTAAAGCTATAATGACACTGCGTAGCTCTTGATTTGTTTGCATTTGTCATCTAGTAGCGCTTTTACTATAAAAGGGTAGAGACACCTGCATTAGTTTCTAAACTAAACAGTTGTATATTTTTGGTTGCTCAAGTCTTGGATGATAAAAATAGCAAAAAATGAGTGAGCATTTTTTTATATCACAATTTCCAGTACATCATGAAAGCAGATGGTCTGTTGTGGTAAATGTGTCTGTGTCAATGTTTGTCAGACATATTGGTTGTTTTAATGTGCTAAACTATTAAAAGCTATGAGAAGAGCAGGACAATCAATTCACTTACAACATATGCAAAACAAAAGTACCTGGATTGCCAAGTTTAAAACAACTACATATAGCTTTATATTTAATGCATACTTTTAAATAGACTACCATTTTCACAGAAGATGTAACACATTTAGATAAAGTTATTGATGGTAGAAATCACAGTTTCCCAGGTGTCTGCTAAAATATTTGTCTGTCAACTAGGAAATTACTGTTATGGAGAAATGTTTTGGAGGGGGAAAACCCAGAATAGAATTATTGTAATATAGATATTTTTAGTGCCTTATCTGTACTTGCGAATAACTCATGTCATTTCAGCGCTCCAATCTTATGACATATATAATTTGTTAAAAGCCCAGTGAGGTTACTGTTTTCTTGCATGCATTTTTAGAATGAAGAGGAAGAAATAACACACTAATTGTGTAAACAATCTGTCCTACTTCGTGATGTCATTAAGTTGATCTGATAGTACAGTAATTGACATGGGGTTTACTCTCCCCGAAGTCAACAATACAAGGTTAGGACTGTAGTGTCCCATAGCTCTCTACACTACTACATCAAAGTGAAATGTGAACACGATCTGATCGAAATGGAACTGATTAAGCATTTAAAAATTACAGTATGTAGGTGTGTATGTGTGTGTATTATATATAAATGAATGAATTGTTTTAAAACTCCATTGAAAGGTTTGGAACCTTGGGAGATTGTAACAGGGCTCTGTGTTCTTAAACCAGTGTTTCCGTGGCCTAGGGTGGTCTAGTGGTCTAGTGGTCTAGGCCACTGCCTCCGGTACACATATCGAGACCTTGGGACTAGAAGGTTCTATCTGACATTTTTGTCAAAAATTAGTTAGTCATATACAATTCATAATTAGTGGGTTCTTCATATTTTTGCGAAGTTAGATTTTAAAAAAGTACTTTTTAATCAAAATAAATGTAAAACTATGAAGTTCTATCTGCATAAACCCATTTTAACTTGGTGCTTTAAGGTTCTATCTGCAACCCAATCACAAGCCTGCAAAAAGTACAAATGCACCAATCAGAACACAGGCTATGTAGTGTAGGCAGCAATAATGGCATGCAAGCCTAAAAGAAAGTCCGAAATCTAAAAGTAAACTAATTCATCTGACAGTAATTCATCTGATAAAAGAGTTTCAGCCCTCAGAGTAGAATAATAAGTATAAATAGAATAATAAGTATAAGTAGAATAATTGGCTTCCTCAATATGGTACGCCCCTAGCTAGCAAAGTAACAATGTCAAAAAGTTATAGAGCTAGTTACCGTTTGCCCTAGTCCAGCCTTATTATTTCTTGAAATAGAGGTGTCAGCCAGCTAACTACCTAGTTATCATATTCTCCATCTTTCAATATGGTTAGCCTTGGAGCAATACTCCTACCTCTATAGTTAGCTATCAAGCCCTCCCCCCAATGCCCATCCAGCCTGCATGACTCCACCTCTCACAGGCAGCCTCTTGTCAATATCAGGGGTCCTAAAGCACAGACAAGAGGTGACCACCCAGTCCCAACCTCCATGCACCCACCCAAACCAAAGGTGGTCTCTAAGAACTACACCTTAACAGAGGCCAAACAGTATAATACCTAAAGTGGAGAGTATGGAATAAAGTGTGTCGTTTAAAAAATATTTATAGAATAGAGTAGAATGCTTTTTAACAACAGTTGATAAGATATATGAAATGAAATGTTAGATAATATTGTAGTATGGAATCATAAGTTGTGTTCAAGATGAGAACTTAAGTCTAAAAGAAAGTTTGAAACTACGCCAGAAATCACAATCTGTTTTTTTGCTTTTCTTATAGGATGATTAGATTTGGTTTTGTTAACACAATCAAACTTAATAAACCCTAAACCAAATAGTTATCAGTAAAATCACTAATAGGTTGTTTTAATTAACTTTTGTGAACTGTCATTATCCTGCCTTTTCATGAGAGAAAATACATTAATAGAATTAAATGGTTATTATTTCTTCTATGCTGTTAAGAAAAACAAGTTTAATGTATGCCTGGGTTTCTTACAGATATAGACTTTTTAATTTGAATGTGTTCTTTTTTCAGCTTGTCCCACTTTAAGTTACTCCGGAGGCCTTTTATATAAAAATTACTTAAAAGCATTACAATGACACGTGTTGATTTCTTCACTGCCTTCCTACATTACAGTTTGTCTCCAGCTGTCGGGTAGGCCCACAGAGACAGTTTGTGACTTGACTGGCTGTGGTAAATATAACGATAGGCTGTGGCTTTCAAATGAACTGTCCATTAAAAAAATGCCGCTGGCCCAGCCACGCTGCCTCGGTAACGGCCCTGCTGCCCCAGTAACGGCCCTGCTGCCCCGGTAACGGCCCTGCTGCCTCGGTAACGGCCCTGCTGCCCCGGTAACAACCCTGCTGCGGATCACTTCATGTAAACCGTGCTTTGTGGATTAACAGAAATCTGGATTTATTTTCTAATGGCGTAAGAACATTATTGCGCACATTGCTGGATCAGGGCTGTGGTAAGCAGTAGTTTTGAGGCAAAAAACACCCCACAGTTTTTTGTTTGATAATAAAACACATAGCAAGGTATAGTAAATTCCATTGATTCTGCCCAGTAAAGGCTGCTTATGTGTGTTGTCAATGTTCTGATAGGCCATGTTACATAAGCATTCTGGGTCCATTCTCTGACCCACTTGGATGCCATTGGGTACATTTTAGCTCATTTGGATTCATTAAAAGGATAATATGGTTTTACAATTAAACACAGGGGGACATTCACTATCCCTTCACTTGTGTATTTTAAGGCTTGGTAGTATGGTAGACTCAAGAGGAAGTGAGGAGTCTTCGGCATTAGGCACTGTACTGACTGGCTTAATTGCCACAAAGACTCAAACAAGCCTGCCACACCTCCTGCTTGTATCCTTAATAAAACGGCAAGTCTGAAATCGACATCTCTGAGGTCTCTGGTTCCTAGAATAGCTTAGGAATAATAGAATGAGCACAATCTCCTGATTGGTGGATATCTAGGCCAATTGTCAGTGGTGGCTGTGAACAGAGCTGCTGATTAGCTACATAACTGAAAAGAGGCCACTTCTATGATGTGTCTGCTTTGCCATAGTTAATTATCACAATGACAGTGACATGCAGGCCAGTGGCTCCTGTATGGCTCAGAGTATGTCTGCTGTACAAACTGCTAATGGCGAATGTATAAAAGAGTTTAATGAAAGGCTTCTGGGCTAGGGAAATTATAAGGTATGGTCCTTTGACACTAATGAGCCCCCCCCCCATAAGAATATCACCTTGAGCCCCCCCCCACCCCATAAGAATTATCACATTGAGTTAAAGTTCTTTGTGTATACAGTGCACAAACAAAAAAAATAACATTTCAAAACATACAACACAAAGACATACAATTCAACAAAAACAATCACAGACAACTTCATATTGATATTCCATTAATTTTTTTTGTAAATGGGCAGGGGACACTAGAGTGTTTTACTTTAACTTTGATCTGGAGTTTGTTCCATAGATAAGCAGCGAAGTAACTGAAAGCTGCTTGCTTACATTGCTTAATGTAATCCCAGCCTGTGATCTGGTTTTGAAATGTGTTAGTCTAGTAGAAATTAAAGATAAGATATCACACTGCGATACTCTAAGGGGGGTCTCCTTCAAGTAACCTATACAAATAGGTTTTGGTAGTCTTTGTAGTCTGCATTTTTGGAAGTGTTAAAAAACGCTCCTAACGAAAAGCTTTCACGTCGTCTGTCAAACCCTGTTAGTGGTCCAAGCGCTCTGGGCCTATGGCCTCAGTCTGGGGCTGTATATGCAGCCCCAGCGGGACCGGAGTGGTGGTGTTAGTGGTGGCTAAACGCCAGGTTAATGGACTAGTCGTTAGTCCTTCTCCTGACAGAGGTCACACAGGCTGTTTTTACCTCAGTAGTCCGCAATCTAAAATGGCGCTGGGTCGAGTGTGCCTGGAGAGCTGGTAGGGGATCATATCTGTCGGCCAGTGCCTGCCAGCTGCAGTCTGAGGAAACATAGGGACAAACACAACACTAATCCCTCAGATAAGCAGGACTTTTCTAGCTACACCAGCATGGGGTAAAAGGTTGCGCAGTAGACTACTTGGCGCACTTTCAACCCAAAAAAAGAAACACTAACAGAACATTTACAGTTGAACTTCTCTCCGTTCTCTTTAAGTGCAGTCGTACCACTACAACCAGGTGAGTGTGTGTCCCCCCCCACCCAGGCTGAATACAATACATTTTCTTTCAGAATGGCTAAAAGGCGTTCAACATGTTTGAGCGGTTGGCTTCTCCCTCCAGTCCTCGCTCTCCTCACTAATTGGTCCTCGTGCTCTGTCTCACCCGTTTGGTCGTCTGGTCTTAGCCCCCCCCCCCCCCAGGTCCTGCTCAGAGGGCCGTCTGTACTGCTGGCTGGCAGGCCAAGTGTTGATGGAATGTCTCTCAAGCTGCTTGTGTGGTTTGAGGGCTGAGCTAATCAAATGTAAAGTGCCGTATGAGCTCACATCTTCACAAGCCGCTTGCCCCTCAGAGCATGTTGCGCAATCATTTCATTGAAAATTACACTTTCATTTACTTTCAAAATCTGTGTGTCCATCAGCATATGAATCCTGCAGATTTGTCCTGGATTCCGAACTTCGTCTCTTGACACTTGTTTAGAAATATATTACATTCTTATTAGTATTACAGTGTTGTTCCTGATGGTTGCCCCCATCTCCTCGCAATGCTTAAAAGAAAAGCTTCTGTGTTTACTTCCTGTCAGTTATAGACTGGAGCAGCTATTAAGCCCTGAGTAACATTAGGCTGTCCCACAACCCATCTGAACAGATCTGGCGGGCCTCAGGACTCCTGTGGGCCCTGTGGTCGGACCCCTCACTACACCAGGCCACTTCAATGGTGCCAGAATGTGCTGATGATTGGCTGGCTCACGCTCTTCTGATCTGCCAAAGCACCCAGTCAGCTTCTTCCAGGGCGGGTGTTCCTCCCCACAGCGCTCTGCAGATGCCACATTTTAAAACCTTTTTCCCTTCAACCTGATGGGCGAAGCACCATTGGATATAAACCAGATGTGATGATGTGAAGTAATTGCAGTTTCAAAAGATCCCCAACCTGATTTTTCCTTGGTTAGATGGAAGGGATTGAATTACTTATTTGTAGTTTCGGGTTAAAGTGAAAGGGTTTGTTGGCTTTGTATAAGTAGTGTTTTTGATAAACGTTTGTAGCTTTCTATTTGTGAATGCCAGACATGATGTATGGTAAAAGCCATTGTAACACTTGCTTCCTTTTGGTTAGTTGACAGCTGTCTCCCTAGTGACCACACAGTCCGGATGAGAATCCAATTAATGGAGCCAGAGTGGCCAATTCCTCTTAACAGCATCACACATTGATCTTTTCTGGGTTTTTTTTTAGAAGGTGCTATAAAATCACCTGTAAATGTGATAAAGTGAGTTTCATTGTGTTACATTCCATACTAAACACTATTGCTAGGCTATAACATCCCAAGATTTCAGTAAATCTGTCAGAAATATTACGCCTGTCTTTAGACTGGTACTTAGTTGATAGAGAAATGTCTCTTGCCACACCAGGGTTTTGTCTTCCGGTATGAACATTTTTGCAGTCACCTGAGTTTCACTGAATAACAGCATCTGCCAAAGGATGGATATTTAACCAAACGTTGGTTGTCAATTCAGAGTTGGTTTTGTCTGTTTGGTTAATTCCCATTCCGATTTGTTTGTGTCCAGATGGGCCTGGCAGGATCTCTAAAGGCTGTCAGTCTGATCACTGTCTGGACTACGTCCTGCTGAGTTCATCCTCGTCTCAATAGAAACATTTAAAGTGCCCTAGTAGCCATTGCGGGGAAGTGTGATGGTGCTTTGAAGAGCGTGATGGGAGAATCTCAATGCTGCATATTTCAACAATAACACAATTGTCTCAATCCAAAGGGGAAATCAATTATCCTGGGAACTAAATCTTCAGGACACATTATTTTTATTGTAGGAATGCATTTATGTGTTAAGGACATCCTGTCTTTGATTGAAACACACTGAGTGACACTGCCTTCCAAGCAGGGCTGTGTCCCTGTCGTAATGTCCACCTTCTGTGTGTATGACTCCGCAGACTGATCCTTGATAAAACATCTGTCGTGCCCCTTCCTCCAGATCGCAGTCCGTTTATCTATCTACGGGATTACAGGTCTGTGTACGGAGTATGTACTTGATGCCTCTTTGTTTCTCACCCCTTCTATAAATAGGTTTTCAGAGGTTTGTATCTACAAGGACAGATGTGGCACGTGCATGTTGACAGTGCACAGGTTGTTCTCTGGACAGGGACTTAGGAGGATGTTAAACTGTTATGTTTAGAATCCTAGCAGGCAGCTATTCCCAGGTCAGCCCTTTTAAATTGGAGAGGATAAAAGCGAGTGGGTTTTGTGGTGGTAGGGCAGAGTTGGCCCCTCGGGAAAGTCTAACTAACGCACTAAACAAACACTTCTTCCAGATTCAGCTCCAAGCCCTGGATAGGCTCAGAAGTTGGCTTTCTAAACCCAAACATTAAATCACAGGCACATTTTAATAATGCTGAAATAACCTCTACATTATGCAGGATTGTCTACTAAAAGTCGAAAGAAAATGTTCTCCTCTGCTGCTACATCCGTATCACTTATAGACCTGTGGTTGATTCCTGCTCTGCTTGCAATGTTATTAGGATGTATTTATTGCTGGTCTATTGCACAATTGGAAACATTTTAGGATTTGTTCAGGCAAGACTCAGATTCACTCTACCACTATTCAACCACATTAAAGTAACCTGATCTTAAATATTACAGCACACTGGAAACCGGCAAACGGCACTAGCTCTTTGTTGTAGCTGAGCTTCGTTGTGAAATGTTATACTGCGACTCACCATATGTAAAAGGCCTTATCTAACTCCCGTCGCTGGGTATATGACATCTTAGATTTGATTAATGATATTTAAAATGAATCTAAATGGGTACATGAGGGAGCAGGGGGATGTTTGTGTGAAAAGGTGACCTTGTGTCTGTTTCCTCTCAGAAGTTGAAGAATTGCTGAATGTTTCCGGACTGACCTGCCAGGACGCTTCCTTAGCAACAGTCCTTCTAGACTGGGAACTAAGCTTCACTGTGGATCTAGCCTATTGGGACATCCTCTCACAAACTCTTGGAATGTTTGCCTGCGTTTTCATGCTTCAGTGGATAACTAATCTGCATATAAAAAGCATGTCCAATCATGCGCTGTGTAAACGATGAACTGTCTCTGTGTCATTCGATTCATTCGATTTTGCTGTAATCTATTCTGGTTTGTCTGTAGGATGTCTTGCGGATTTTGCAGGCCTTTGTGTCTGTGTGAGGGGAAGTCTTGGTCACCTAGCGTAACTGCTGTGATATCATTTGAGCGACACAAAGAGCGGCCTTTCTGACTGACTTCCCCTGTATTTTCCTGACATTCCCTGTCCCGCTACTTCAGCGTAAACAAAGGGACTTGACTCTTTAAATGATGGCGTGTTTGTTCAGGTCGCGTTCTGTGGGCGTTACGCTTGCCTGACCCGGGTATCAACCCACCCTTCTGGAATCCCACTCTGTCCTATTTTTAAGCAGACGTTAACATGTTATCTGTGTCACGTTGTGAATATGCAGTACATCATTGTCCTGGTATTATACAGTTTATATTTTGGCCTATTTCACAGAAGTCGTGAAGGTGTTTTTTTTCCTTCGGTTGTTGCATATCGCACCGTCAATGGAGGAAACCTGTAGTCGACACAGAATCTGTTGAATTGTGTCTGCTTAACACCCGGCTTGCTTCGACCATGATCGCGAATAAGAGAGGGTGTGCGTTCTGGTCGGAGGCCAACCGCTCCATGCCAGAGAGCAGGATGAGCTCAGGCTTGTTCTCCCAATCTGTGGATCTGAATTCTGGCGTAGCCATGGCCTGTGCCCTGCTGGCGTAGCCATGGCCTGTGCCCTGCTGGCGTAGCCATGGCCTGTGCCCTGCTGGCGTAGCCATGGCCTGTGCCCTGCTGGCGTAGCCATGGCCTGTGCCCTGCTGGCGTAGCCATGGCCTGTGCCCTGCTGGCGTAGCCATGGCCTGTGCCCTGCTGGCGTAGCCATGGCC
>JACXGK010010322.1:0-18174 GCA_016801125.1 Novumbra hubbsi | reverse complement strand
GAGAGAGAGAGAGAGAGAGAGAGAGAGAGAGAGAGAGAGAGAGAGAGAGAGAGAGAGCAAAAGTGAGGGAATGGCACCGGAACGGAGTAGTAAAAGTGAAACAGAGTTGTAAGTAAGGCAGAATTGGAAAGACAAAAAAGGAGAGACAGTGGACAAGAAAGGGGGTATTGGAATAGCCCTCGTCTAGCGGTCGCCCGGATAATCTCTAGCTGTGTGGAGAGCGGAGGAGAAACAAAGGCCCTCACTGTCACTGCACAATGGACCAGAAAGTCCTTTGTGGTCTGCCACCAGCGGCCATTCCTGTGGTCATGGTCTATAGAGCAGCACGGTCAGAGCATTGCGCAGCGGTCAGAGAGCCAAAGGTCTGCACGGGACTTGGTTAGATGGAACGATAAAATGGTCAGACCATGGTCGGTCCATCAATTTGCGGTTAACCTGACGTGGCAGCGATGACAGAAAGGCATGGTATGAGATCCCCCACATATTGGCTTTGGCAAAGCCAGTCGTAGAACATTTACGGCACCGTTCAATCAGTCAAGTCAATGTGGAGTGCTGTGACGCTAACATCCAAAAAGAAGGCTTTCCATTGTTTAATGTTAGATGGATCATGTTGAGTAGCTTTAGGAGGTGCTGGATAATGTTGACTACCGTTTGGTGCTAGATAATGCTGAGTAACATTTGTCAGCACTGGATAATGTCGAGTAGCTCTAGGATGTGCTGGATAATGCTGAGTAGCTTAAGGCGGTACTGGACAATGTTGAGTAACACCAGGTGGTATTGGATCATGTTGAGTAACGTTAGCCGGCACTGGATAATGTTGAGTGAAATTACTTGATATTCAAAGCATTGTTCAATTTGTGACCTAAAAAACTAAATCAACATACTTGGTAAGATATTTTTTCAGTGTAGCAGCACTTACAGCATTGTTACGAAGCTCGTGGTGAGGGTTATGGTGAGTGTTGAGGCGGAGGTTATCCTGCTGGTCCAGGGCAGAGGGGGGAGGGGAGGGGGGGGTGCCCTCCGCTGGTCTAGGGGCGGAGCTTCCCATGGAGCTGATGGAATTCTCTGTGATGGACAGGCACATTGCGTGAGTGTCTGGGAGCATCTGACATGTTGACTGATTGATTAGAGTGTCAAGCGGTGAAAATGATTTCTGGCTGTATGTGGAGGACTCTGCTGATTGGCTGAACAGGTGATTGACTGACAGGCGGCACATGCAGACTCACCCAGACAGCGGTTCTTGGTGAACATGTGCTGGATCCTCAGGCAGTCTTGCCATTGGTTGCCACTGCCGTCACAGGTACACCACAGGGCCACGCCCACGCTGCTGTTGCTGACATAGTTGGGGGTCATGATGGTACCTGGACAAAGGCATCAAAGGTCACGGAGGTCAACTCCTACTGCAAAGGACAGAGTAACACTGATGCCTGACTGACCCTCCCCTCACTGGCTCTTCCTTCACTGACACAACATCACTGACACAACATCACTGACCCTGACCAACCTCTATTCTCCATACTCCCTCCTCCTCCACCTCCTCTTTCTCCATACACCCTCCTCGTCCTCCTCTTTCTCCATACACCCTTCTCCACTTTCTCCATACTCCCTCCTCCACTTTCTCCATACTCCCTCCTCCTCCACTTTCTCCATACTCCCTCCTCCTCCACTTTCTCCATACTCCCTCCTCCTTCACTTTCTCCATATTCCCTCCTCCTCCACACTCCACTTTCTCCATACTCCCTCCTCCACTTTCTCCATACTCCCTCCTCCACTTTCTCCATACTCCCTCCTCCACTTTCTCTTGACCAACTACTGACCTGGAAGGAGAAACCAGTTTAAACTATTGTGGTGTAAAAACACCAAATGTCTCAGACACCCCCTCCCCCCTTGTGATTATTCTGTAAATTCAGGCGAATGGCGCATCTTCTCAGATATACGGCCTCTACTGAATTACACCAATTGACCCACAGGGGAGTAATGAATCACGGATGGGGGTCAACATCTTCCATTCTCCCTTTCTCCCTTTTGCGCCCTCCCGTCCTCCCGTCCCCTCCTCCTTTACCGATGAGTCCAGCGTAGGATTTGAGGCATGCGGCTCCAGCCTCCCTGACACAGCCGTTGGGGGACAGAGAGGAGGGTTGACAGTTGTGCTGGAAATCGACCAGTCTGGACCTGAGAAAAGCCCCGACACACAACCGTACTGTAAGTGCTCAAAACTACGACTCAAACATTCTTGGGGGTGTGTGTGTGTGTGTGCGTGTGCGCGCGCGTTTCAAAGTGCCGGACCTGCAGAGATTCTCCTTCCTGCAGAAGCTCTGCAGGTGTAGGCAGTTGGGCTGTATCCCGTCTTTCTCCTGGTAGGAGCAGGAGGGGACGATGGTCTTCCGGCGCCTCTCTCCGCACAGCCGGTCCGTGCAGGGGCAGAACAGCACCCCCAGGCTGTACTCCACCGGGACGCGCTCCAGGAAGCGGCGCAGCGCGCGGTGGCACTTCTGCCGGTGGCAGTGGTCCGAACCGGGGAGGCGCTTGGTGCACGCCAGGACGTACTCGGACCTCAGGGCACCGCACTTCTCATACAGGCCACAGTCCTGAGCCGCCTTCAGACACACATTCTGTCCATCTAGAGGGAGGGAGGAGGCTGAGAGAGAGAGAGAGAGAGAGATGGTGGGAGAGAGAGAGAGAGAGAGATGGTGGGAGAGAGAGAGAGAGAGAGAGAGATGGTGGGAGAGAGAGAGAGAGATGGTGGGAGGATGTGAGGAGACAGTGAGAGGATGACATCTGGTCACTTAAGGGACGTATAAGGGAGTTGGTGGATTGGGGTTGGCTGGGTATCGATCTATTGTTCAGGGGGCGTGGCTGTAATGTTGTGACTACCTTCTGCCACTATGGAGGCCATCGGAGACAGCTCCCCCGGGAACTCTGCGTAGGGAGTCTCCTCCGGGTCGTAACCTACACCACGGACAGAGAACGTTACGTCACAACTCGGTCTTACAGGCAGAGAGGGAGTCTGTTGCCCGATGACATGGCGTACTTCACAGAGCAACTGAGTGCCCTGACGACCCGCAACGCCAAGGAAAAATAAACGATTGCAAGTACGCCCGATCCCATGTCACTCAACCGACGCGAGACCCCCCCCCCCCCGGCAGAGACTCACACAGCCACTGCTGCGGTTGACCTCACAACAATGTTGACTCAACAATCCATCGGGGGTGAGTTTCAGTAATTACCGACAACACATTCGAGATTTGACATAATTACACAGTGTGGATGCCACCTAAATATAAATACATTCGCCTGTTCAACTCCCCATCATCTCCGTTTTTCTCATGTTGACGCGGATGTGAGGAGCGCATGTATAAATGTAATTAGCGTTCGCGTCGAAACTCTCTGCGCTCTGGTCAAGGTTCCCTTCACTGTCATTAACTCACACGGGGTGCCATTTTTGACACACAGTCAGTTTCTCAAACCACCCACCACTTTTGGCTAAACACAATTTCGGTGCCGATTAAAGTAATTTCCCATTTTCCACCAGGCAGGTTACTTTGGGTGACAAGCATCTCTGCTAAACGTCTAAAACGGAGCCGTGTGTCGAGAAGGAGGTACCAGTAGAGAGTCACTCTGATGGGTGAGTGCTCCTGCTGTGATTGTGGCACGGTTGGCATCACACGAAGGCTATGCCACATAGAATGGGCAAGGTTCCAATCAAGCGTTTGGCAAACAAGTCAATGGTTGTACGAATCTCCTTATAAATTAACACTGTCCTGTCATACACACACACACACACACACACACTCACATACCCTGATACAGCCGAACAGTCCAGTAAACATTGAGGCAATGGTCCTCTCTGCGTGCCCCGCGATAACACTGGCACGCCAGCAGGGGGAGGTAGTTGTGCAGGCCACTCAGGGCCTCCTGACACTCCAGCCGGACGTCCTCTGATGTGCACCGCGCCAAGGTCCGGTACAGCTCCCTGCATCGGAGGTCGGCCTGGCAATCCCTCTCCGCATCCAGACAGTCCACAGCGCTCAGGGGGAGGGGGGAGGAGGAGGGAATCACACCTGGGGGGACGGGGGGGGAGGAGGGGGGGACAGGTGGAATGTTGCTTAGAAGACAGTAAGTTTTATATTTTGGAAAAGCCTCGTATTTCACCCCAGACATGTTCCAGGTGATTTGTATGTCCACTCTTCATGGTCCTTTTTAAGAAAATGTATCCTTGGTAATATTCAAGTCACACACGCGTTCCGGTGAATGTGGAGACAAGGGAGACCGTGTTGGCTGGGACAATCACAGTGTGAAGCACAATCAGCGTGTGCCGACACAAACACACACACGCAAACACGCGTGCCCGGAGAGGGACCCTTTATGTCTGGCTCGTGCTGTGAGGAAGACTGAGGTACAGAGCCTATCCTTATTACAAAAACAGACCACAACACCACACACACACACAGCAGGGAGGGTAAAGCAATCTGTCTGTATATCACACACACACACACACTGAATTTTATGCATCCTCACTCACACACACACACACACTCAATGAAGTGGTTGAGAGATCAAGAAGGAGCTTAATATTCAACAGAGCAGCAAATGTAAATCTAATATATTGAGTTTCATGAGTTACCCACTACCCGAGACTCTAGGTAAAACAGAGATCAATGCTGGGAGAATGCAAATGCAATATATACATTAAAGATAACAAAAGATACTGGCCTTATTATCTCCAATGGGGTTTGTGGAACAGTGTATACATAAAACATACGACAAATACATAAAACATAAACTGACAGCAAACACTGTTAAAAGTACAATTCCTGTCAGACTCTTTATCTGTGCGGATAAGCTACAAACACCGGTACACTGTGGTGTCTCCAGCAGCACCGCAGCCATGGACGGTCTGACACATTCAGCAGTATTACCGAAACAAACCACCGCCCGTCCCCGTGACTCACGACCCCACCTAAGGATGAGATGCCCAGACCCCCTGTAGAACGGATCACTACTTTCACACCAAACAATGCAAGTTTCTGCCGGGATTAAACAGCCGAGCACCAACGGCCGCTTACGAGAAGACCATTGGTTACCTTTTTAAAGTGTAAAGCGTTTTAAATGCAGTTCCTCGCCGCCATACACACACCTGTGATTCCCAGAATACATCGGTCATACCACGAAACAACCTTGCAGTCATACCGGGTTAAGAACACACATTGGATTTGGAGAGCTGACCTCAGGCCAACCCAGCCTGCCGTGCTGTTGAGGGCACTGCCACAGGATCCCATCCACATGGGGACAGCGAAATGGGCATATGACAGAGTGTTAGCGGCCACACACACACGGCTAATCTGTCAGCCAAGGAGGCAGAAACCCAACACACCATCTGGTGCTCCTGTGTTTGAGTTCCAAATCCCAGTTATCAACAGAAACACACATACAGACCCCCAGCTAGCCCAGGTTTAGTTCAAAATCTGCTTCAAATTGCAGGCACACAAATGTAACGTCGGCTTCCCTGCCCTCAGACACACAAACACAATGCCTAGACAATCTCACACACACACACTCTTTGACTTTTATTTTCTCTAGCAGCGCACCAAACAGAACAGGCAGCCTTTTCCAAGCAAAACCCATACGTTCTACCCACCACCCTTTCATCATATGTTCATTTCCAGCTGGGACGGTGTGTGCACCTGGAAAACGGCATGTTTATTTCCTCCCCTCATCTCGCTGTACATGAGGAAATCATAATGGGGTTTACAGCTCCTCTTTATCTCACTCTGACCTTTTCCAAAGCACTGCCGTTCAAAACGGAGCCTCCCGCAGTACGGTAAAACCACTGCCTATCTAGAGCTTACACATCGCAACAGCTGTCACCCGAGCGTCCACAACCCCGGCCTGTCAACACATAGCGCGCGCTCCTGTGGTGTGGCGCCCCCGTCCCCGTCGCTACTCAAACACACCTGTACGCGCATCTGTCGGCCAGACGCACCTGCGCGCCGATAAGACGTCAAAACCACGATTCGACCTGTTTGCACATCGGCGTCGGTTGAGTGGCCTTCCTCATTGAAAACTTTACGATTTACTCGGTTGGAGGTGAAGTGATTATATAGGCCTACAGATATAAAAAACGAGAGAGACCTGCCAACGGGAAAGGTGTCGCATAAATCAATCCACGTTCACTCCGGGCGAGAGAGCGCAAGAGAAATACACCCCGCACTGATATACAACGCCACCCGTGAAACAGTCGCTTACACCGGATAATCAAACACAACCAGGTATAGGAAACGCTGGGTAAAACTTCCGTAGCCCCCCCGCCCCCCGAAAAAAAACAACAGCCTTTGTCACAAGTGTTGAAAATGAAATGTTAATTAACAGACTCATTAATCGGGTCGCAAAGTTTAAAACCATGTCGTCTCTAAGTGGCTATCGTGGGTCTTAAATTCGCAGCTTTTAACAAATTGCCAAGCGGTCATCAAGATTTAATTAATAGCAGTTTAAGTAGCCTAGAGCCCAGGAAAGAATGTGCATTTCTTGCACAGAGCATATTTCAACCGTGCATCTGACGCGCTTATTACGACGTGCATTTGACCCAGGTATGTAAAACGTTTATTCGGTGTTATGAGGGCAAATACACTCATTAGGACTTCAAACGTTCAAATACTTTCAAAATTGGTGGCATTTAAGCTTCTAAACAATATAGTTAGATTTTCTGTCAAGAGCAACGTAACATTTTGTATACCTTCCTGCATCTTACCTCGCAGGCAGAGGCTGAGCAGTATTCCTAGGAGCAACATCTCATTTACGATGCGGACAGAGGCACCAGGACACGGGAAGAGAGAATCGGACTTCGTGCGTTTGTTCCACCACGGCTCAATTCGTCCGCACGCAGACCCCCGCTACTCCGCTTAACGTTACATCCACCAGTCAGTAGCCTAACGCTCCAGCGTTCTGGACATGAGCTGCAGGTGTAAAGTCCTGAGTAACGTTTAATTCCTTAAAATTATCTTGTCGGGGACCCAGCTCGGATAGTTTGACAATAACCGCGAACAAAGTGCGCAGCGCGTGCCCCGTAGGCTGAACAGAATGAACAAAGCCTCAAAACCCCACTTACAACTGTGGAGCATCAGGTTACTCTGCATCCATAGATAATGTACAAATTCGAGAACATTTCTCTCACGTCATGTCTCTCCGCAGTGAGACTGGAGGAGCCCTTCTGCACGCCGCTTGAGACAGATGCGGAACCGTAGGGTCATTAAGAGCGCTCCCTCCTCCCGTCCGTTAACTGTGCCAGTGGGTGAAAAGAAATGACAGCCAGAGCACGAGCCACGGCTTTCAGGCACAGCTGCGTCCTAGTGATTGGCAGAAGTGCTCAGATGCGACGACGGGTCGTCACTAGCATCTAGCCTCTCAAGAACCACGCCTATTTTTTTAACAATTTGTCTGCGTAACATTCTGCTTTAAACCTCGCAGTAACTTTAGATCAAAGCTACCGATATGTTGCCTATGAATTGCAGAAATAGCACCTCATTCTCTGAACGATGACATGCCCTGGTGTTTATTCGTTGCAGGCCAATTGAATTCAAGTTATTCACATAAATATTGCCCTTTGGACTTTATGTCAACACCTCACTGTTTTAGCTCAACTCAGCAGCGTATTCTCAAGCCAAAGGTCCCTTTTATTACACAGCCAGCAGACTTATATTTATTGAAACCATTCTATTATTACATTTGTTACATTTTGATAATACATGCCTTTATATTGTTATGTGTATACAACGTATCAAATGCAATTGGAGATTATAATATGTTTTTTATTACAAATACACCCTCACACTTTTGATTACCCTTACCGTAACAGGTAAAACCGATGAGCATTTTGGGGGTAATAGCCTTGCTCAGGGACAGAAGGTGGATTTGTCTACATTTATGCTTAGGGATTAATTCCTGACATATTTCGTCACTGTTTAGATGCTCTTCCTGATGCTCCTATTGATGGCTGGGTTTGAAGTGGATGTGTAATGTGTACGAAGCTCAGGAAATCCATAAATAATAATGACTGAGGCGATGAGAAGAGGATCACGAAACCTTAAATTATTCACACAATTTCATAATTGGCAGACTCACTGGCTTGAGAACTCTGTGCGTTTACGAGATGACAATCTGCGAATGCTAATAAAGCCAACCTGCCGGGACACCGATCGGTGAAGACAATAGAACAAGAAAACTCGGTACAGTGACGATCGTAGTAGCCTACTTGAGAAGTCGAATACAGAAAAAGACCGAGAAAATGAACGGCATGGACGGCCTCTTCTTTGGTTACAGGCAACCTCAATTGCAAATGGCGAACAGCAATCATCAGCATGGCAATTTAAAAACGACACTCACAAACATCCTCTGCCCTTAACACCCACCCACACGTTGTGGCCTTGTCCCATCAAACAAATTACATGGCTCTGTTAGTCAAACCAGAGGTCGTATTGCCTCCACAGCCTGCTGGGTAATCATCAGGACCACCCAATCCCTTTAGCTAATCAGGGAAGAGCTCCTGGACAATACCATGTCAAAGCTGTGAATACAGAAATGTCACCACAACTCACTTGGTCCCTCTCAATACTGCACACAAACACAAATTACCTAAATCAGACAGGAACCTTTATCCAGAAAGTACAAATGCAGCAGATCCAGGAACAGGTATGCTAGATCCGCCCTACTACTGTTTCTGGAAACATGCCCAGATTTAGAATTTGCTCAGAAAATACAACTAAGAAAATCTCATGCCTTTTCAAAACTGTGCTTCAACATCCACATGCGAAGAGGGTGAACATCCATACCGGAATGTAACAACTAGATATGGTTGGAAAATATATATTTTTGAAAGTCTCTTTCCCGAAATTACCCGCACTCGATCTCTGCCGTTTTATAAGCTACTTAGTTCCACTTGAAATGGCAAATTATGAACAATCGAAGGCAGCGAGGCGGGAGTTACCAGCTCACAAAACCAAGAAAACTAAATAAACTAAACATTTCGTAAAACCTACACAATACAGGCTCCTTCGGATTATCCGATCAGCATATTCATATCTCGGCTAACCTAGAACTAGTCAGTTCTGGGTCCATATGGGTCAAGAGAAGCTTCATATTGAAACTAAAAGTACTGCACCAACCTCACTCTTCCAAACCAGTCTCTTTCAAAAAAGTATACTTGCAGGTGTCTCCCTTCTACAACCTACGAGACTAGAAAGACGCTAAAACCTGTGAAATACTTTGTCCAAAGTACTGCAATTGTCTACCTGCTATCTCACCCTTAGCCAGCTGTTTCATGACTGATTAGCAGTCCCATCCAAATTGTTCACATATTTTACCTCAAACACCCAATGCACACTAATTACTGCGACAGCACACACAAAAGACACATGTGCACACAAAAGCATGGGTTTACAAAATGATCGACAACAGGCTACATATTATTTTGCAGCTATTGTTAAGTAGTGTGAACCAAGTTCGCCAATGTGTGTCATTGTTGTTGGAAACGTGCGGGAACGGTGTAGTGTAATGCTATACGCCTAGGTTTCGCTGAAAATCTGCTTCAAATTACAGGCACACAAATGTAAGGGCAGCTTTCCAGCCCACGGACACATACGCGGATCGCTCAACACACTGCTTTATTAAGCGTCTGCTAGTGGCTGTGTTTTTATTGTTGTCACAGTAGACAGGCATCTATCCTGGTGAGTGACTGCTCAGTTTCAAGCGTGTCGCTATCAGGGACATCAGAGGGACGGGGAGAGGCTGGGTATGAGACCGGGGGAGGGGAGGGAGAACAAACAACGGCTATTGAGAATGACCCTACACCTCCAGAGCTAATATTGACCAGCGCGCTCGACTACACACGGAAGTACACCTTTGCAACATTGCCGACCACCACAAAAAACACCAATGACCCGTTATCACTAGGCTGAATTAGGCCCGGATCAAGGCACTACCATCTACCAAGGCACATGTACACACGCGAAGGCGGGAGAGGCGGAAAGTTTAAGAGACAATTTCATAAAGGGAAAGGCACGCGCACGGAACCGATAAAGTAGATAATGTGTTAGAACACTTTTACTTAAAATTCAGTTCTCATTCTTTATAGAACATCACCATAAAACGACCCTTTTCCTTCCACCAACCAGTTGCTTAATTTTGCCAGAACGGTATTTTATTTTAAAAATAAAATATCCATTCAAAACATTGATGTATGTAATTCGCCGTGCTATACACATTTAAAAAATACATGAACACTGTTCTGAGCAAGAACAGGCTCTGCAAGACAGTCGTTCAGCACAGAATCCAACTTCAAGGTTCCCATAACCAATCACGCCGCTGCTTATGTCGAAGCTCGCGCACACAGATGATTAAAGTTTGTTTCTAAGCCTTGAAGTCTTGGTGGGAGTTGTATAACGGAAGAGCTGCGCTGAGTAGATGCAGGGTGACAGGGAACAGATTGACACCGCCAGAGGCACACCCTCAGGTTAGATTGGGGAAAGAGATCACTCCCTCCCCCTGATGTTTAAGTGGGAGAGGCGGGGACACAGCTGTATATACGTGTGTGTGTGTGTGTGTGTCTGAGAGAGGCACGCCAAGGCCCTACGGCTCAGAATCTGCGGCCGCTATGCAGTTGACACTTAGCAACAGAGTGACAAGAGTCTCGGTGACTAATTTGACTCTGAAGACTGCAGGAGTAGCGAGACAGTCTGGAAACTTACAGCTCTACTTAAAACGAACCTCCTTTTAAAAGCTAAGAGAGCTCTACTGGAAATTAGCCAAAGGCAGTAGCATAACACAGCAGAAGCAACCTTAGCTACAGAGAAGACCCACGTGGTTGCCAACTACTTCGCAATAAGATCCCTTACTGTGCTTTTCATAGGCAGGTTGTACCTGGCTCCTATCCAAGACCAATGTGTCTGGCAGCCATTGTGCCCAGCAATGCCATGATTACTTACAGACCCCTAGTATTCACTCAACAGTGGATGTCTCTGCAACCTCTACACGTCAACACTTCATATTGCACAGTCACTCACCTCAGCCTGTCATGGAAAAAAACCTACACACACACACACACCCTTTATGTGAAAAAAAAACTGGAGAAGCACATTTTGTACCTTCTGTGGAGCACTGGCCGCTTGGCGAGGCAATTCTGACTCCCTACCCACCGATGGGCACAACTGTGAGATAGTAATTCAATCACAGTCACTAAGAAATACCTCAGAATTTGTTTTAACTTGCGTCAAACTGCAGAGCAAAACTCAGAAAGACCAGTGGCGAGGGCCAAAGACCATACTGGGATGTTGCAAACATTATGTGAT
This sequence comes from Novumbra hubbsi, assembly GCA_016801125.1. Lineage (NCBI taxonomy): Eukaryota > Metazoa > Chordata > Actinopteri > Esociformes > Umbridae > Novumbra > Novumbra hubbsi. Next base: position 6,835 of record JACXGK010010322.1, on the reverse strand, counting down.
ACGTAATCAAAAATATAATTAAACTGTATTGTTTTCCTTCCCTCGTCACTACGGAAACAAGCAAACATGGGCAGACAACCTCACAGGACCCTTATCCACCTCAGCATTAACTGCAGAAACCGTGGTCAATAAAAATGTTCGGGACCAAGATGTACATCTCATTAAGCTGAAGCGTGGCTCTTATCAGGCCCGCCTAGGTACAGTAATTCACTTTGTTTTGCAGACACTTCAGATAAAGCACTCTGGAAACAATCGGATGAGGGGAAAATTTCACTCTTCATTTTTGGCAGCAGGAAATGAAGAAGCTTCTCCAAAAAGCACAATAAAAAATCCATAAGTCTTCTGAAGGTGCGGTACATTTCACCCTGAAGGTCGAAAAATGGCCAACGTATTCTCTCAGCGGTCAGTTCACCATTCATAGTTCCACCACTACTAGGGTTTGTTGACCCAGATAGGGACTCTTACTGTGACACAATGAACCACAGAGGATGTTTCCGGCTTATCCTAGAATTGTCCTCCACATCAGTAAAGAATGTTTTTGTAAAATGAGCCAACCTTTTGCGACGTGCTTGTTGTAACTGGGCAGTTTCTAGCAGCAAGCAAGAATCACTTAGAGAACTCCAGCTACCATCCCACGACAGGCGGAACACAGAAAACCTCAGTCAAGCAAGGCTACCTACATATCCGTGCTCGGTGGTGCAGGGAGTTTCACTCAACCGTGTTCTGAAACCAGATCATCCCTCAAGGCAGAAATTAACAGGATTGGTTGACTCAGCGGAGTTTGGAGCTTCATTTACAACTCTGAAATCACAGTTATAGTTCATTCTAAAACAGTTTGGGCCAGTTCCACAAACACAGATTAACCCTAGTCTAGGAGTAAACCCAAATCTGCAAAACCAGCCCTGAGGGTAAGGGTTGGGGCTGAGTAAGACTAAGTGATAAAAGGACAAACACGAACCTTCCGGGAAATGTCTACTTATTGCATAAATTGCACCCACCTCATTGAGTCTCCCAGTCAGGTTAATTTCTGCCTTCAGGGCAAATCTGCCTCCAAGTAATGTTTTTAAGTGAAACTCCCAACTAGTGATGGCTATTCCGAATCACTACAGTGAACGGAATCTTTCAGTACAGTTCTTTTAAAAGATTCAGATCTCGAATCATTCGTTCATTTAATATTTTTTTCCCTTATTGCTTAATATAAATGCGGTTTATTGTTTCACTTGCATGTTTGGTTTATTAAGGACGTACACATTTTAGGCTGTTGATGTTATTATGATTCACTCGTGTTTCCCGCAGAGCCAGATGCGCTCTGGTTCTTGCCACTAGAACACCACCTGTTTCACAATTGGCTAAGTTGTAGGTAGAGTTGTTGTAACTGGTTGAAGCTGTAACGGAGGTTGTTGTTGTAGCTGTGGTTGTGATGGAGGCTGTGGTAGCAGGAGCTGAAGTAGGTCTAGCATTAGCATCAGCTGCTCACAGTTGGGTGTTTGGACCTAAAACGGCTGTGGAGATTCGCTGTCTGTCCACCTCGGGTTGACAGACGGATTTTGCAAATCATGCGCTTGGCAATACATGAATAGATGTAAAGGTGGTCCAAATATTTCCTTTTTCACATTCACTGCATTTTTTGTATTAACTGAGATCTCTTGCCGTTTACACACTGACTTCGTACTCAGAATGATATTTAACTAAGTTGAAAATATTCAATGAGATACTTTCACTGAAGGTATTTCTGAAGGTAAACAACATTTAATTATGACACATTTTACGCTCATTAGTTATCCTTGAATGAGAGCCGTTTAAAAATGTATATACATTTAATTTTAATTATAGCAGTGTCCAAATAAGCATTAGGCGTTGAAAATACGACTTCCCGGTTGAAAAGCGCTTGAACAGACATTGAAAAGACGACTTCAAATGATTTTGCTCAGTGGCAAATGTTTTGTCATAAATGTAATCTAGCAAAATTGCTTTGAAAAGACCAATTAAAACTGAAGAGAAAGCATACATAACGGCTTCCACGATAACTTCAGAAATCTTAGTTCACAGGATATTATGACAACTGACAACTATTAAGCATTTATGATGAAAGCGGTTTTATTCCGGCTTCACGTTAGCCTAATTCAGTGACTGTCTAGCGCGATAGTGATACACGTAGTCTATCGGGGGCAGCGGTTCAGTATACAATTCACTAAAAAGATGTGATGAAAATAACGAATCGTTCATGACTGACACATCTCTAACTCCAACGTGCCTATTCTACACTGCGGCGAAAGGGGAAAGACATCCGCACACCAGAGTTAGAAACGCGGGTCAAAACAGTTTGAGAATGATCTATATGCGTGTGTTCGGAGTTCAACGAGACAGGGTTGGGTGTGAGTATGAAAGCGGAGAGACGTTCTCGCAGCAGAGTTGGGAAAATTCTGACATCTTGTGAGAGAAAACCGTAACTGCATCTTTTATCATAACTGAAACTTTCAGAATCCCTAATTAACTTCAAGCAAAGGCCACGTTTACTCCGTAATAACGAATTAACTCTGTTGCAACCAGGTGCAGCCGCAAAAACGCATTTCACCGTGCCTAGAAGTGACCTCGGCCTGTCTCTTTCATCGCCACTGTTAAGAAATAAATGATCCTGACGACTTTGTCCAATTAGAAATAATCAAAGTATTTAATCACCGGCGTATCATGTCCCTATCGAACGTGCACGGCTCTTGTTTTGGCTGGGAACAGCTGGGAAAGAGAGTGCATTGTTTAGATACATTCAAATGTATAGGTTCTCCTTAAGGGAGCCTATTGGTCAAATCTTCTTGTAGGTCTTCACGTTGCGTGGTGTTCTGATTGGCTGGACTGAGTCTCTCTGATTGTGCGACCTCTACCTGTTGGGAGTTGGTGTTCTCGAACCTGGATGCGTCTTTCTGTCACAATCCCACTAAAAGGTCAGGTGTGCTGTGGGTCGTTTGTGGAAAAGGATGCACTGTAGGCCTTAATCGGCTGTCACTTCTATTTTGTCTATGAAACCAACACCTCGTAGACACCGTAGAAGTTTTCAAATCTTGGCCCCTTGATGAATGATCATGTGACTGAAGTCTTCTATACATTTTTGCCCACGCGCCTGACCTCATCAGTGGTCCGATCGCTTTTTATCAGGGGTCACGTGTTTTCACAGCGGTACCACACTAATTAGTTGGGGATTTGAGTTTGAAAACAATATTGAGTGCTTGTGATGATGGAGACGTTTTCGAGTCAGGTAAATTAAACGGGTTTGGGGTTTCACGATTTGCTGTTTTTGATACATGACTATATAGGCCTAATCGTTTGTAAGCCGTTTGCTAGTGTGGCTGGACTTTATTTATGTAATTAATGTCGTGCGCATGCAGAGGGGACAATCTCAGTAGCGTTTATTGGTTAACGCTAAACGAATGTTTTCATGCACGTCAAGATTCACTGCTTAATCACCCAAAGTATGTTTTGAATTATCGTGCTGTTCTCGGGTTTAATGAAGCTCACAACATGTTAGTAATTGGTAACATTTTCTAAAACAGTTAATCAATGTGGCAGGCGTATAACTATTGATCCTGCAATCCCAATTGCTTTTTATCAAGTAGTACCGAGGCTGATAAATTGGTTAATTAAGTACGAAAGGTCGAATGTTTTTTTTGTCTCAGGTGTTGAACACAGATCGACTAAAAGCGCTGGAGATTTGGCTGGAGGAGACTGGCGTCAAGCTAAAGCAGGTTAATGGGCAGAGAAAGTATGGAGGACCGCCGGACGGTGAGCTTGCTACCTTATGGCGGTCTAACTATAACACAGCCGGGCTACCTTGTGGCGGTCTAACTATAACACAGCCGGGGAAACACGTGTCTGATCACTGCTGATGAGTCGGATGTTGTCATTCATGAGGCAATTAATCTAACTACTTTAAAAAGCCCTTGACGATGTCCGTTTAAAATGTTACATCCAAGTCGAGACCTAAAAAGGCCCTGTAAATTCTCTTACGCTTTTGGCACGCTTGACTTAACCTGCATATTGTTGAGAGATCTATTTTTTTGATATGAGGAGCTGTAAACATAAAAATGATTGAGGTGATATCATTGGTATGACGTGCAAACTCTTATGCTACCAATTAGCACGCCAGAACCACGTCCCCCATCACTCATTGACGAAACACCTGCTTAACTGAGTTACACGGAACTGATGTACACGCTAATTAGAAGAAATGCGTTCACAAGGGCCCAACGAAATGTTTAAGCTTTAGGTGGATCAGATAGGAAAACAAATACTATAAATGTAACTAATGCTTGCACTTGGCTTTTAAATTCCATTCTCACATTTTTTAAGCAAGATGTACCATTATTGGGCTGTGAAGTTTCCCTACCAGCAATCATCAGATGAATGCAGTAACTTTAGGTCACTAAAGTTAATCAATGTACCAATATATCAGTAGGTAAAACTATTGACAAAAAAAAATTGGGTTTTTTTGACAACTTGGCCAAACATATTCAATTACGAGACAAAAGAATACACAGAACAAAACATACTGTAAAAACAAATAAACACACAATTGTCAATACAGATGGACATGAACAGATATATGCAGTATTTAGCAGGTGCAGTTATCTAGGACAGTAAGGTCAACCCTGTCTCCTCTACCCCACCTGGTGGTCAGACTGGCGTGGCGCCCCCCCCGGGATGGGCTGTGAGGTGTTCATCAGCCAGATCCCGCGGGACGTCTTTGAGGACCGCCTGATCCCGCTCTTCCGGGCCGTGGGGCCTCTCTGGGAATTTCGCCTCATGATGAACTTCAGCGGGCAGAACCGCGGCTTCGCCTACGCCAAGTATGGCAGCCCCGCCCTGGCCTCCGCCGCCATCCGCTCGTTGCACGGCCACGCCCTGGAGCCGGGGGCACGCCTTAGTGTTCGGCGCAGCACCGAGAAACGGCAGATCTGCCTGGCGGGGTTACCGAACAGCACCGGGGAGGAACAGCTGCTGCAGGTCAGGAGGGAACCAGGTGTGTCATGCATGGGTGGTGTTACCCAAGGGCCTGAGATACCTGATGTGTGTTTCTGGTCCCCCCCCCCGCAGGTGCTGCACGAGTTGTCAGAGGGGGTAGAGGGCGTGTCCCTGAAGTTGGGGCCGGGGGAAGAGAGTGCCTCTGCTGTTGTGGTGTACATCTCCCACCACGCTGCTTCCATGGCCAAGAAGGTGCTGGTTGAAGGTAGGCCAGGGTCGTCATGGAGATTCAATAACATTTATTTATGAAGCCCTTTGCACATCAGCAGTTGTCACAAAGTGCCTTTATGAAACACCCCGCCTGAAACCCCTAAGAGCGAGTAACAACAGTGTTGACGCACAGGCTAGGTAAAACTCCCTAAAGGGGTTGAAATTTAGGAAGTGGAACCAGGCTCGGTGGGGGGTGACCAGTCCTGTTCTGGCTGTTAGCCACTGCTCTACACTTAGACACGCTTTAATCTCCCTCCTAATGATTTAAAACGCCCCTCATCCCCTGCAGCCTTTAAGAAGCGCTTCGGTCTTGCCTTCACTGTGAAGTGGCAGTCCTCTGCCAAGATCCAGCAGGGCGAACCGCCGAAACACTCCAAAACCCCCGCTTCTCCCCTCGGACCACCCCGGCGCTCGGACCTCAACAGCCTCCCGCCTCCTCTGGAGCACCCGCGCACCCCCCAACCGCCCCCCTTCTCCCGGGCCGTGGGGGGGCCCTCTCCCGTGGCTCCCGGGTCTCCCAGGGCAACGTCCCAGCTGCCTCCTGTGGACGCGGTAGCTCTGCTCCAGGGTATGTGCGAGGTGTACGGTCGAGGGGAGCCCCAATACCACCTGCAGTACCTCCGCACCGGGGCGGACGGCTTCCTGTACTTTCGCTACCAGGTGCACGTGCCGGGTCTGGCCACGCCCTTCACCGGTACGGTGCAGACTCTACCCGGGCCCCACCCCGCGGCAGTGGAGAGGGAGGCGCATCGGGCAACAGCCCAGCAGGTCCTCGGCGCTCTCTACAGAGCGTAATATCAAGCAACCCTACTCTTTGTTTTAATGTTTTAATTATGATTGTGTTTTGTTTTGCACCATATTGGAGTTTGATGCATGATTTGCTTCCCGTTTGCTTCACCATTTGCATGTTTCACCACCGTTTGCGTGGGTTTCTCATTTTAATAAATGAGAACTGTTTCCTAACGCAGTCGATGTCAAGTCATTAGTCTGTGATCGTTCTCCCTGTAGACCCGTCTCACCTCAGGGGGGACAGTATGTAACCTTTACACGTGCCCCTCAACTTCATAATGCTTGAGCCCACACACTGCCTCCTCCAATGGGTGGAACACATGGGGAAATGCACTCGATTCTACTGTGGGAACATCTGACGTCTCTGTGTTAATACTAATTCGGATCGCTGTGTTCATCAGGGTTGCTGGGGTCACGTGTCCACAGACTTCAATGTGTCGCCCGGAGGAAGAGTAGTTTGTAGGAGTGACCAAAGTTACATCCCTTAAAGTGGAGGTTAATATCGGAGAAGCTTTTTCTGGGCTTATTGACCCCTAAGGTCAGTGGTTCACCATCCTGGTCCTCAGGCGCCCCGGCCCTGCATGTTTGAGGGGTTACCCTCTTCAACACACCTGATTCACATGAATTGGTCAATATCAGGTTCCGCTGAAGGCTGATAACGAGCCATTCATTTGATTCAGGTGTGTTGTAACCCCTCCTAAATATGGACAACAACAGGCTACCATCAGCTTGGTCTAAAACGAATATCAGTTTAACCCAGGGGTCTCCAAACCGTTCCACGGAGGGCCGAGTGTCTGCAGGTTTTAGTTTTTTCCTTTAAATT
>JACXGK010010321.1:0-18171 GCA_016801125.1 Novumbra hubbsi | reverse complement strand
TTCCACAGCATCCATGACTACAGGCCTCCAGACACCACAACCAGTTGTCCTTCCACAGCGTCCATGACTACAGGCCTCCCGCCACGACAACCAGTTGTCCTTCCACAGCATCCATGACTACAGGCCTCCAGCCACGACAACCAGTTGTCCTTCCACAGCATCCATGACTACAGCCCTCCAGCCACGACAACCAGTTGTCCTTCCACAGCATCCATGACTACAGGCCTCCAGACACCACAACCAGTTGTCCTTCCACAGCATCCATGACTACAGGCCTCCAGACACCACAACCAGTTGTCCTTCCACAGCGTCCATGACTACAGGCCTCCCGCCACAACAACCAGTTGTCCTTCCACAGCATCCATGACTACAGGACGCCCAATTAGGTCAAACCCACTGGCCGTACACACAGAGGGCCGTCGCCAGGGAACCTTTACAAACATTTAGCCCCAATAGGGTGGTGTGGAGCCACATTTATGAGGGGGTACAGTGGAGGTTCACAGGGAGGGGTGCTGAAGGGGACCCCTCTCAAAGCCACCCACGGTTCCCTTCTCCCAAACCCCAGGCCCCTTAGTCCGTGGCGCTCTGGAACGGCAGACAGTCTTTAACTGTATGTGCATCCCTCATCACCAAAACCGTGGAACTCTTTACCAATAGTTACGTTTGCCTGCTTGAGCAGACACAAGCCCACTAATGGATTTGTTTTAGCCCACGACTGGGCTTAAATTGTCCCAAAAAGATAAGGCCTTTGAAGTAAAAACAAATAAATCTATAAAACAACATTCAGGTTAAGCTGTTCATACTAGGCCGATGTCATCACCTAAACAAAGTTAAAAACAGGAGGGATGACTGTTTTCTTTGTCGCACTTCGTGAGAAATAAATGAACAACTCTGTTAATAGCGGGGTCAAATGAAACCCCCAGAATGCCACAGCACATGGCTTTGTTGTTTTCAGACACCTAATGAGTTGTATTACCTTTTTGTTTGCCAAGGTTCCACAATTAAAGATTAACTCATCAGGGAATTAAAAAAATTGTAGTTCAATCAGATAAAATGACATTCCAAAGGCCAGTGCAAATATAACAAAGGCCAGCTGCTTTCAGAATCAGATGTGTAAGATTTGCATTAAGGCATGTTAGCACAGACGATATCGGCTAAGACAACGCGATCCAGGAGACATGGCTTAATATATAACTGGCTAAAGAATGACAGCTAGCACTGATGCAGCGTGTATATAAAGAAGGAATTGACAAAGAATTAAGAGTTAAACAAAATTCACAAACTGCCATTAATTGTTACACTTCCAAGAACATCCATGGGTCTCCACAGGATGACTTCACAGTGCCCCCTAGAGGCCATATGGACTAACATACCCGGCAGGATCTGGGATGTCAGTTCTCCTCATACACGAACAGATGGACAAGACCATGTATACATAAACAAACACACTTAATCAAGAAAGAGTTTATTCAGTAACAAACGCAAAATACACCAGCCACTAATCCTGCAATAAGAAGGCACAGAGATAAATAAAAGTAATAGTATGTGGCTGAGTCAGAGTGAGAACAAATCATGTTTAAGGCATGTCTGAGAGGACCGTTTTGCTCTTGATCAAATGGAACCGGAAGCAGTCCTCCAGACTGTCCAACGAGCTCGCGTCTGTCTCGGTGACTGTCCAACGAGCTCGCGTCTGTCTCTGTGACTGTCCAACGAGCTCGCGTCTGTCTCGGTGACTGTCCAACGAGCTCGCGTCTATCTCGGTGACTGTCCAACGAGCTCGCGTCTGTCTCGGTGACTGTCCAACGAGCTCGCGTCTGTCTCGGTGACTGTCCAACGAGCTCGCGTCTGTCTCGGTGACTGTCCAACGAGCTCGCGTCTGTCTCGGTGACTGTCCAACGAGCTCGCGTCTGTCTCGGTGACTGTCCAACGAGCTCGCGTTGATCAGGCCAATGAGGAGTGACTGCCGTTGCCTCCCAGCCCACCGTTGTTCAAGGTTGTTCCTCTGGGTCCCTCCGGTCTTCCCGCTCCTCTTCTCCTTCCTAGGTTTCGTCTCCTAGGGGCCTTGGTGACGCCCACGCCAATCCCGGCCTTCTGCAGGGCCTCCTGACAGGCACTGCGGTAAATGGAGGCATCTGAAAGAGAACAGGGATATACTACTAAGTGATGAAGTTCCACTTCTAGAATAATGTATACACACACACACACTGTGTACCTGGACTTAACTTACAATGAGAACAAAACGCTAGAACCACAGAGCTCTTCACTTCAATCAGCTCTCTGTTCTCTGCAGAGTCTTTTCTAGCCTGGAACTTTGAGAAGTGCATCTCCAGCCACCAGTCCTTTCTGGGTGACATCATCTCAACCAGAACTACTAGCGACGGATCCCTGAACATCAGTGGGATTAAATTAAACACATTGACATAATCAAACCTCTCTCCATAAGAACTATAATAGGGATGGATAATAGTCCTGAAATGTACACTTTAACACTTAAAATCTCTTTTAGTCTTAATAGAAACGGTGAAAGGGAATATGGAAACGTATTATTATTACTTGAGCGTTAGCTTCTCTAAGACCGTCCTCAGCTGGACCCAGGCATCCAGGCTGCACCTCCAACTGACGTAGTCTAACAGATCCAGAACTACACCCAGAGCCTTCCGATCATGCCCTTCCTGCTCTGAGACAAATTCACTTCTACTTTAAATACCATGTTTCCTCTGGACCCCCATCATTGATGTGAAGGGGGCAAATCCATCGATGACATTCACAAAACCACAGACAAATGCAAAAGACTTTGACCAATGTAAAAGAAGATTTAGGAATGGGATTTTAGGAGCTGTCTGGGAAAGCTGGGAATTTAAGTAATAACTTCCCTTGCTTGCAGGACGGACGCTGTCGGAAGGAAATGTATAATCCACTTACAAAAATGTTGTAAGTTTCCATAATTGTGAGGAAGAAATCACAAGAGCAAAACACTGCTCAGTTGAAGTCCTATTGTCCTTTAAAGACTCTCGGAACAAACAGATGGTTATGCAATGAAACATTCAAAAGCACATACCTGACTTTAGCAGAAGTGAACAGTATTCCAGCATTAACTCATGACTTGGGACCAAAGAATGCAGAACCTAAAGCAAATACAATGGAAAACACAGCGTCAAGCGGTACGGTTCCAGCACACCATGTGAAGGCATGCAGGATGAACTATGGGCCAGGGCTAAGAAACTAAATCTAGCTAAAGTTCTGTAATAACATAAAAGGACAGCATCTAATAATCTGCAGCTTCATTCAACATTCTGTAAGAATGTAATCACACAGTTCCATTAACAATATTTTGTAAATATACAACATGAAATTGCAGTAAAAAACAAGTGCATGTCCTACTGTGTAGAAAACTACAGAGTAAGTGGAAAAAAGTTTATTCTTTTTTCTTAATACATTTAAACAAATAAAAACCCACACCCAGTGTGCAAACATTTCAGCTAGACACCCTGGTCCAGAATGCCTCCTTCCCACCTTCAGCACGTTGAGGAGTTTCTTCGGAGGGTGGAGGTGTTTCTTCATGTGCATGTATAGGTGGACATGGGCATTGGGGTTCGGGGGGAAGCTGCGGTCATAAGCGTGGTCACTCAGCACCGTTAAAGCCCCCTCATGATCTCCGTAGAACTCCAACATCTGCCGTTGACACACAATCGGGACATTAGCTCGACAGAGCTACAAATGAACGGACCATGCCAGTTAGAGTAAAGCAAAGCGAACTGCTTTGAAAGCATAACATTAAAATAAGGGTTTCCAATAGGACACGTTGTCTTCACGTTACCCATTTGGATTTAAAACATTCTCCCCCGATCAATGGCTCGCCTTAATAAAATGGGTTCTTACGTCAACGTAGCTCAGAATAAAAGGATCCCAGACGCCAGGGATCTTTATAATCTCCATCAGGTTCACTGAAGATTGGCGGAAGTAGCTGTGCATTTCTTGATTGGTACTTGCATCATACTCATCTGAAAGACATACATGTCAATCTCTCTAAAGCAGGTGAATTAACCCTTCCAAAAACACATAACACACGTCATGAATTCTATCTGACCAAACGTCTATGCGTTGTGTTTGATTGAATTTATATACCCAGCTTCTGGTTGCCCATAGGTTTACCATAGTTGCCCTAAGTTTCGCATAGATGCAGTTCCATAATCCTCCTGTAGATGGTGATCATACAACCTGAAGAGTTCTACTGTGCTCATGTAATTGAAACCCATTGTTAATGGAAGCTCAGAGTCACCAGGTATCCCCTTACCGGTACTGGAGATTGCGTTTTTTTTGTCGCACCAGACAAAGTAATCCAAGAAGCCACTGTAGGCCTGGAGCAGCTTCATCCTCTGTGACTGACTGGTTACCTGCTTTCCGTACCGCCAGCTGACAGCGTTTGACAACTGGCGCTTCGCATCTTCGAAATGCCCGTTGATCAGGAGGTGAAACGAATGCTCCAGACACACCTTCAGGACAAAACACTTCACTGCACACATTGCTTGGACCTAGCATCCAATTTTAGGGATTTTGTCTTTGTTACAAAGTAATCCTGATCATGCACAGTTTAATTAAAGGTTAACGAGCGCCACACATATCTACATTGCTTACACAAGTTTTCTATTAAAGTGTGTCATTTCCCCTTTGAATGGGTGGAAAATAAGCATTTATATCTCAGTTCACAGCCTGTTCCAGTAGTAAAGATAGATTAAAAACGTGTGTATACCTAGTATTCCTCCTAGGTAGGAGACCAAATGGATTAAGGAACATACCTTCAGGTAATTTTTCACTCCTGAGTACTTCATTCGCTCATAGAAGCTGTTGTAGTCTTCAAGCTTCGAGTCTGGAAGCTGGTGCAGCATCTCTGTGCCTATCCGCGAAATGATCTGTAAGGCAGTTAATATGATTCTAATTTAGCATTTGCACCGGTACTTCCGGGTGACACACAGGTCAGCGTTCGGCGGAAGCGATGATTGACAGACCGACCTCCGCATAGAGTTGCGACATGCTTCCTGTTGTATCCTCCAGTGTTTGTGCATAGCTGGCCATGTACTCCGTAGCATTCTGCCATCGGTGATGCAACAAGGCCTCCCTGATGTGCTGGAGGCAGATCCTTGTGGTCTTATGAAAACCAGTCTCGTGGTGCGTCTCTGATGATGCAGTTGACACACTGGTTAACGGGATCAACATCAGCACCTCTTACAAAAAACACGGACGCAATTTCCATATTCAGCCATTAATGTAGTTCCTCTGTCAAAGGGCATCGTGGGTTGAGACCATAGCAACGATTTACGGTGAAGTTGTACCGCGATAAGCGTGGAACTCCGACTCCCAAGTTTTATTTTTTAAACTTTAGATTTCAATTGCCCAAAAATATCTCAAATGTTGTTCTTGGTATTTTAGTAGTCATAGTATATATTTTAAATATTACCTTTGAATATAGGCGGTGCCAATGGAAGAGTTGGATTCTTGATACGTTTTCTGTTGATTGATTCATCATCTAAGGACTCATTTTCGACCAGATCTTCCCCAGGTTCCCTCAGTTCTGACTCCAGATCATCCATTTTCTCAAAGCCTAAAGTTCGATATTTTTTTGGAGCCTCATCTTACAACCCATGACTTATATGGATGATAATCTGTAAAAATATAACCTCTGTGGTTTAGCAAAAAATCTAGTCGCCGATTATGTTTGTTCAAAACATGCGGTCCACTTCCTGTCAAGTTTTATACCCTTATGCCGTTCTAGCGCTTGTGGAGAACACTTCTTCTGCTTGATAGTAAGTAAACAAAACCCTTCACGTTATCGCCACCTCTGGTGGAAGGGAGTAGATCATTTAGTGAAAATGCACTGCCTCAAAAGCCTTATAGGCATGTAGGTATGAGCTAGGGAAGGTACCAGAATCACTTGTTTCTGTACGGCCAATGACTGAAATGCAGTGCAAAGAAATCCTAAACTTGATATATTTTTTCACTACTTCAAAGAATTACTCAAGAATTATTGGGCCCCATGGTAAAGATTAGCAAGGATATGAAAAAAAGTAATTATAGTTTATTAGCTTGATGTTATCCTCAAAACACAACATATTCCTCTCATGATTATTGTCATGATTGTGGTTAGTATTTGTTGTACCCTTACTATACTTTTACTTTATTTTACTATAGCATGCCAAGTTAACAGCTCTAAGTCTTCTATAATGTGTCATGATGTGGAAAGACACATGGCTATAGATCTGAGACCATTTATCCATGGAGAACCTCTCCAGAGTCCTTGGCCCTCACTTGTGCACTCTCCTCTTCAGCTCATCCCACAGTTTTAGAATCACTTATGGTACCATCCCCCACACAGTGGGTGGAGGCAGAATACACGTGCTGACTCGGACAGACAGGTGCATCACAGTACCAGACGATTCAATGTTTGTAAATGTGGCTCTAATAGTGGAGAGGGTTCTTTTCTGTACATGTTTTACAACAACTGCCTACTTTATGAAGAACAACAACCTTTTTACAATTGAATTTGTGTGTTCCCTAAACTTCCCCGTGATAGATGAATAAAGGTAATTGGCATTTGTAACGCCTTATATTCAAACTGGGTGGTCAGGGATGATCACTCAAGTGTTGCTAATGACTCAGATGAACACAAGAAACATATATATCAATAAGGACCAAATACTTTGTTTAAATTTTGGTCGGAAGAGTTTCCGGGGGTGTTAATAACCATAGCACAAATGCATTTCAGATAAATAGTTATTCATTTTTAAACAATTTGAACTCTACAAAATGTCACTTATATTCTGATTGTTCAAGCTGTTAAACAACAACTGTGTAGGCCTTATTTGGTTATTTTGCATCAAGCAGGGTCATCATTCTGAAAGACACTTGTATTACCTTGTAATATGTTGTATATTGATGTCTTGCCTATTCCATTGTATACGTTGTTCTTGGATGTATTTATAACTGACCCAACGCGGGGTACCTGTCTTTAAGAGGCTAAATTACAAGGGCCGCCCAATTCTGATCTCTTCAAATTAGATATTTACAGTGCATATTTGACCAAATATGTTGGCTTTGTTGGTTTTGGTATCCAGTGCCTATCAAAGCACACGCAATCTAAATAGACAGTTGTCACAGAAACATTTTATGGGAGTGTCGAATTGCAAAATGGGTACTCTTGTCCGTAAACTTTGAATGTTTCAGCTGTAAAAAAGATGCATTAAAGTCAAATGAAAACGTATGTTGTGTTGCAAGAGAACATATTAAATATTGCAGTCTGGTCACATTGCCTTGCTCTTCAATGTTTGTTCTTGTGTTCCCAGATTTTGATATTTGACTCCACGATCAACATCCTGCTAGTTTCTCGCGCATTGGATTTGCTGACGTGTCGGCCTCTTCTGCTCATGCTCGAGCAGAACCAGCCAGCCCAAGTGCCGACATGGCTGTGAATTTTGCTCATGCATACTTTTTTATTTTATGTATTCAGAATTTAATAACCAAAGCCGCAGCCGAAAAGAGATTCTCTGACTTTAAAAGATGTGCGGACGAGGAATGTAGTAGTAAGTACCTAACGCTACGCTCATGCGAACTTTCAGGATGCTTCTTTCCATCGTTCTACAGCAATGTACTTCCACGACCTCATCCCAAATCTTGTAATGTAACGTAGTAACTAGCTAGCTAGCCATAAACAGGATTCATTTTAACCTAGGAATCAAAGTTCTGTCGTTAGTATTCTTATCAGTAGGTAATTTGCATGAGATTAGGAAACGGCTAGGATACCTAACTTTGCTCTTTGAGCCAAAGCATAGGTTCGTTACTGGCTAACCTGATCCTGGAGAGAGCTAACGTTAGCCTCGCTATTAACTTTGTTTTTATAGTAAATCGCGAGGCGTGTAGTTTGCACTCCGATGTAATCAAGACATTTTGCGTATGCTACTATAGCTACACGTGTTAACACAAATACAGTAATGTCTCCAGGGCTTCATGACAAGGGCAATGTTTACCGTCACGAACCACACAACATCGCATGCTATTAATGTTGGCAGTATTCTAGTTAGGCTATCTGGCTACCGTTAATTACCATAGTTTACCATGCACCAAATATACCTATTTGGCTTGCTGCCTGCCTAGCTAATAAAGCGTTTAGTAAATTAACTGTAAAAATGTAGGACTCCTGTGTTGGCAAATATATTAATTGCTAGTCAGGCAGATTGAACGAGATTTAGCTGCGTTAGTGATAGACACACAAATCATATTAAATTGAGGCTATGATGTCCCCTCATCACGAAAACCTTAATCAGAATAGTCACATGTTCAAATAGTCGGATCGAGTGCACTCGTCTAGGTCATAAGCTGGTATTTTGCCCTTTGTTATTCTGACAAAAATTCCATCACTACCAGAAAACAGACGATAAAATCACAACGACTGATTTGTTCATCTTGCTCTCTCTAGTGCTCCTGTGTCGGGGGAAAGCATCAAACGATTTCATGGGACCAGACTGTCGGTTCCTATCTTTTAAAAAAGGGGAGACAATTTATGTCTACTATAAACTCTCAGGCAGAAGGACCGATATATGGGCGGGGAGTGTAAGTATGAGTCAATATTTAATCTCATAAAGACACTGCAGTTTAGATATTTTCAGTTTCGTTAATGTTATGCTTCTCTTTTTACACTAGGTTGGGAACCGCTTTGGGTACTTCCATAAGGACCTACTCGCAATCAATCACATATACACTGATAAAGAATTGGAGATTCCTGCTGAGGTACGACAATAATTGTTTTTTAAATTAAATCATCTGAAATTCTTGATATGAAATGTGTAATATGATTGAAACAATGTTTTTTTTTTTTCACAGGAAACAGACTTTGTTTGTTTTGACACTGGATACGATAAGTTTGACAATTATGACATTGAGTCATTGTTAGTCTCCTCAGTAAATGACCTGCAAGAATCTGTGAAAGAAAGTGTGGAGACTTTAGGTCTAATCCAAAGTTCTGTGAGCTCCACATTGGATACGGATGAGCCTTCCCCTGAAGTGACTCTGTTAGAAAAAAATGAGATTGATGGTGAGTTTCTTGATCTGGAACAACCTCTTAAAAATGTAGCGGTTGTCCCAGATCAGATTTCAGAGGTTGTCCCAGATCAGATTGCAGAGGTTGCTCCAGATCAGGTTGCAGAGGTTGCTCCAGATCAGGTTGCAGAGGTTGCTCCAGATCAGGTTGCAGAGGTTGCTCCAGATCAGGTTGCAGAGGTTGCTCCAGATCAGGTTGCAGAGGTTGCTCCAGATCAGGTTGCAGAGGTTGCTCCAGATCAGGTTGCAGAGGTTGCTCCAGATCAGATTGCAGAGGTTGCTCCAGATCAGGTTGCAGAGGTTGCTCCAGATCAGGTTGCAGAGGTTGCTCCAGATCAGGTTGCAGAGATTACTCCAGATCAGGTTGCAGAGATTACTCCAGATCAGGTTGCAGAGAAGGAAGATCTGAGCATCTTTGAACATTCAGATTCCTCTCTGCCTCAGCCTAAAACCATTTTAGAAACCCTTGACACAGTAGATGATTCCAGTCCGGTAGTGGAATCTGGTACAGTAGTTGAGCCAACAGCTGAGGAGTTCATGGATGACAATCAGAAAGAAAAGCAGAAGGCTGAACATCTTGTGTCAGTCAGTGCTGTTGATACAGAGTCCAGTGAGCCCACAGGAAGCCATTCAGAACCTCTGTCTTTAGATCCGGATAATGCAGCAGATATTATTTCAGAAGGCAGACCTTTGCCTAAGTTGAAGACTACTCTCGGAACAACTTTTGATGCTGTCACCACTGATGACGACGACACGTGGAAGGTGACTCCGTATGACAGAGAGGACAAGAAAAGTACAGAGTTTGAGAATCAGCAGGTTAAGGACAATGATTTTCATCTTAGGGAAACTCCATTGCTTGCTTTTTCTGAAGAACATTCTAACTTAGAAAACCAGAAAGCTCCAGAATCGGATCAGGAAGATGGTTCCTCGGAAATTGCTGAGCAGGAATCCAATGACAATAATGCGTGGTCTTCATTTGGTGATACAGTGTTTAACATTGTCAGTGGAGGAGAAAGAACAGCTCATGTTCCGGGTTCAGATGAGGAGGATGACGATGAGGATGATGAAGGGGAAATTGCACCAGAGGAACCAAAAGAGAATATTCAGCTTCTAACCAATGACCCAAATAAGGAGCCAGAGGATAGAGAACAGTTAGCCATTGAGCAATCTGTAGATGTTGATTTAAGGGAGGGGTCTATAAAGAAGTCTGACGAGGAATCTCAGACGTTACCGTTTGAGGATGTGCCTGACAAAGGGGACATTAGACCTTTCACACCACCTGCCGATGAGGTAATTCCCTTTGAACAAACCCGGGAATCTTCAGTAGAAACCCCAAGGTTAAATGACAACTCAGTACCTAAACAGCTCACACAAACAGAAAGCCTCTCAGACTTCGATAGTAACAATAATGAAGCAGATCAGAAACCAGTTGTTGAAGAACTCCCCATGATGGAAAAGTTGTCAAGGGATTTCTCACAAGTAGGGAATGAATTGAACCAAGGTGACACTATGCTTTTACGGCAATTTAGAGAATCTGAGGCCCTGGATCAGACTGAAAACAGAGAGGGCCATCAAGAACTTTCCACAGAGGAAGAGGAGGGGGATGTCATAGACTCAGATGATATAGAGAATGAGGAAGAGTTGTTAGAAGATGAAAATGCGGTATCATCGCCATCCATTGATGGTAAGTACAAAAAAAGTATGTCTGAATATGAGTCAGAGCAACCCAACCGTGATCCTGAAGTTGTATCTAGCGCTGAAACCGAGGAGGCTCATGACATAGTATCTGAAGATTATGACACGAAAAGATATTTAGAAAGCACAAGCTTGGATCAAAGCCATAAACCCTCACTTGAAGACACAGTTGAGGATCCCATTCCAAACCCAGAGCCAGAGTACACTGATGACGTGCTGAGGCTGACTCTACTGCGGGAACACTTCAAGGAAAAAGAAATGGAGCGCTTGCAGAGGATTCTGGGCCTTCGGCACCTGTTCAGGGTGGAGTTCCTGTTCTCTGACCTGGAGCAGGAGCTGAAGGCTGCTCGGCTATCACAGACCAACGCCACGGAGGACATTGAAAAGGCATTGGAGGCCATTCTGGAAACCTCTGAGACCCCCATCTTGGATGAGGTTGAGAGGATGCTGGACACTCGGGACTACGCCGACCAGCAGCCGGATGCCGGTGGGTTTGATGAGGAAGCGGCCATTTTGGATGACTTCCAAGAGTTGGCGTTCACCCTGCGCCAGAAGTATTCAGCGGCCAGTGACAGTGCTCCCTTGGCAGCAGGCAGGGAACCAGGCCAACACCCTGACATTGGTAAGATTTATTTTATGTTGACGTAAGGAAGGAGGAAAATCATGACATTATAAAAAATATATATATATATATTGTTCAAGTGACAATACTTGATTGTTTGGTTTGTGCGATAAGCTGTCTTTTAAGAATGGCCAAACAAATAAGACAAAGTAAAAGACGTTGACAGTACAAAACCACACCCATGAATGCCCATTTAGATTGCGATTAAATTAAAATGTGCTTACTGTTTAAACCTCTCTGAATGTTTGAAAAGATAAGGACATGCCTGATGATTTGGAGGAGGAAATGGCGTTCCCAAAGACGGACAAAGACGAGGAAAACATCACTGTGATCGAGAACCATCCAGAAACTAAAGAACCAGAGGAGGCATCAGAGAAGCCTGACCATGATGAAGGCCTCAACAGACAGGATATGGGCATTGAGGAGGACGTGGGGCATTTTAACAGAAACAAAGACAATCAACCAAGCTTTGAAACGCCAGAGGAAATTCAGAGGGGCCCTCAACCTATTTTGGAAAATACTTTAGACGTGGGGCGTGTTGACATGGAGAACCCTTCTGCCGGTGTGTGTTCCATTTCATCTATGTTTTAGATTGTAGCCAAGGGTTAGATGAACTGTCTGTGAAAATAACCCAACACGTTGTGCTATATTTCCAGGATTTCCAGAGACGCCCCCTGTTTCTGATTTCCATGAAGAAGAGCAGAGTGGTTCATCATTCACTTCAGCAATAATATTCTTTAGTAGTGTCCTTGCGCTAGTTTATGAATACTTTGGAATATATGCCGTTATGGTAAGTTTTTTTCATTTACTTCTGACTTAACTTTTCACGCAATATGAATTAAGTGCTTATAACTTAAATGTGGAATGTATTTTATGTTACCTCATTATTAATATGTCAATGCATGTTTTTATATTTAATGGGGGGGGGTTGGTCAGCTGTTTGCTTTTAATACAACATCTGCTGTTGTTGCAGTTTTGCTTCACAAATGTGTCGCGTTTGATGTGACGTCGTTATGTCGTAGGTTCCGCGGGTTCCTTCCCCCTTAGTTGTTGACGTGTTCTAATGAAGTGAAGTCTGAAGTTCAGTGACCACCACTGCCGGTGTGTTGCCTATGGACCGGGGCATATAGTACACTGCTGCTCGTTGTATATGGGTTATTTCTATTTGTGAATTTGTCCAGAAAAGTAAAGTACTCGCGTTCAAATCTCCATAAGGAGGCTAAGTGCAACACTAGGTAGATTCTGTAGATATTAACGTCACTTACAGTGCTGGCTGATCAGGCGACGGCTAACGCGGTCGCTAGTTTGGAAGATTATATTGTACCGCAACGTTACCTGTATGACATTCAACGGGTTTCTTTGTGGTAAGACAAACACAATGAGGGAGCTGCTCGAGTTGTGAAACGCGGTTGGTTTGTGAAACGCCGATGTTCGGATTTCCGCAAGCCACTTAGCACGTTAGCCAGAAATTGTAGCTAGTTATCTTACCTGAAGTCCGTACAACCCGAGCATAGATTATCGCTCGCGTCTTCGGTTCATCAGTTTGAATGGATTCGGTCGAAACAACCTTACCAGTGATGGACGAATCTGATCAGCTCTCCGTCTTTTACGTCTTCTTTTTAACGGAACTTAAATCTGTAAGTAACTTTGCATGTTGTCTGTTCATTCTGGGGCTGTGGTTACGGAGTCTAACTTGTTGCTGTGTTTGAATACCTATGTAGTTAAAATAGTTGGCTTGCCTGTCCTAGCATATGTCAGACTTCCTACGAATAAGCAGCTTTAAACAGTTGTAGAATGGTTCTGTTGTTCTACCTCATGCTGCCTAGAATATCCATCCTTCTTAGTTTCAATGTTCGCAAGGTGGAAGACCTCGTCCGTTAATAATGTTCTTGGTTCGTCCTGTATCTGTGTTGCTCAGGTCGGGAGATTTCTTCTTACTGTAGGCTGTTCCTCCAATAGCTGCTTTCAAAAGTCTGTCTAACATGCCAGTTACGTGCTGTTTCATATTGCACTCTGTAACTCAATTCTAGGTTATAGGCCCCGGGTTAAATAATGATCTGTTTGTTTATTGGCCACCATTGAAGGCTGAAAGGGCACATTATGCAATCTGACTCACTCTGAATCCAGATATTCCCCCAGGGCTCCACTCAATCTGGTGCTTAATTTCGATTGTTTGATCTGAATCACCTCTCTGTCGTCACTGGACGGGGTCCCCACGTTTGGTCAGTGCTGAGACTTTAGGCCAGTTCAATCTCCATTCATTAGATAATGTTGAGGAACTCGAGCTTGAGACTGTTTCTAAGCCTGCCTTGCTTTGTGTTGAAGACGTGCCCGCCTTGCACTGACTGGGGTGGGTTGCACGTGGCTGGGTCTGTAGATCGCGGCACTTGCAATTCTTTGGTTGAGGGTTCGCTTTTCTTTGGTAAATGCTTTAAGGTGCCTAAACTCACTAATGTAATCATCTCTGGACAAGAATGTCAGCTAAATGTCTTCAGTGTAAATTACTGCGTGAGTGAAGTGACACTGGTTTCACCCGTCCTTGCCCAGATGGTTCAGTGTCTGCCAGAGGAGTGGAAGCCGGGTCCAGACTTCTACGGGTTGTCCTGGGAGCCTGTGGTGATCACATCGTGCGCCGGGGTGATCAGCTTCCTCCTCATCTTCTGGAGGAGCATTCTGTCTGTGAGTCTTTGAGGGGACTGATGATTTCATCATCTGATTGTGTTCTGGATGTATTGCTTGCTGCCGTGTGGGTACAGTATGGCAGAGTATTGACTGTTAACCTGTATTGTCTGTTCTTTGTCATCTTCACAGGTCAAAAGAAAGTCATATCTAAGTAAGTTTGACTTCTCCTTGCCAGTTTGTGGCACTTAGGGAATTCTTGTTTACCTACTGACGTTGGTCTAGGGCTAGCTGATTTGGAGATAAAAAAACAAAAACCATTTTGATGTAGTTACACAAATGAATTAACACAATAGTAATATGTACAAAACGAATTATGGTAGTAATGTAATATGAGCATTGCTTTTGGATATTTCAGTTTTTTTTGGGGGGGGGGGCGGGGGTGTTCATTTCATAGAAATAAATAATATATTTTCATGTCCATGACAATGAATAAACCATCAATAAATAATTTGAGTCCTGGTAGAGAAAATATATCCAAAGATAATTTTAATAATTAAGTTATCTATTAGTTTTTTCTTGTAGTGGAGATTTTGTACCTGATATAACTCCTATTGACTGCAGAGTATAATGAATTTCATCCAGAATAATCTTTTACCGGGTCAGCCTAGTCTGCTCTGTAAAACAAATACAAGTGTTTTGGGAAAGCTTTTTTCCCTCCCAGTAGACCGTTATCATATTAGCATAAACTGCAGCAGTTTAGAATGTTGGCGGCCCAATAAACTACAAATCCCTTTTGTCTTCTGTGTTCTAAGCATTCTGGGACACAGGATACCATGCTGTCAGTAATGGTTAAAACATGTAATTGTTATTAACGTGTTTGTGTTTATCAACTAGCCCTACTCATGTCCTCGTAAGGCCTAACATTTCTGACTTTATACTCTTCATCATATTTTTTCATAGCATCTGAAAAAGAAATGATTGACAGAATAAAGAGTCTTGAACAAGAAAAGAAGGAGATACTTCGAAAGGTTGCTGAACTGCAGCAGCAGGTAGGTTTCAGATCCTTTTTTGTGTAACCAAGATCTGGACTCGAGGGTCCCAGTAAGAAACATGACAGTGTTTTCATCAATTAATGAATGTCTGCCGGGCTTCCTCTCAGGGCGAAGATCTACTAGAACAGCAACAGCAGTCTGAGATATCTTCCAGCTCATCTCTGGAGAAGATCCAAGAACTACAGGTAGACCTCTACAAAACATTACCATGATCTGGATGGAGGCATCGGATTCAAAATATAAATTTTGTTCGTTTTTTGAAGTCGTTTTTTTCCCCACTACCATGTTTCTATTAACGAAGGCTTTTTACATTTCACCGACGTAGGATCTTGTACGAGAGATGGAGAGACAAAATAAGCGCCTGAAAGACGAGAAGAACCTGCTCTCAAAAACCTTTGATGAAGAGCGAACCAACACTGCCAAACACGATGACAGGGTGAGTCGTTTGTGATTAGCCAAAATGTAGTTGTAACGTAATTTCTTTCTGGGACTTTGAAGGATTCCCAAGACTGGGCCTTGGTCAGACAGCATGTAGCTGCTGTTAGCCTGTAGCTGCTGTTAGCCTGTAGCTGCTGTTAGCCTGTAGCTGCTGTTAGCCTGTAGCTGCTGTTAGCCTGTAGCTGCTGTTAGCCTGCAATGCGCTAACTCGTTAGTGGAGTCATGGTTAACGTCTTTTCCCGTAGATATCCGAAATGGACAAAGCCATTGAGAAGTTGAAGCACAGCAGGAAGAAGACTCAGGACGCCCTCTTGAAGGTACGTCTCAGTCGCCCTGGACCATGTGATCGTGACAGAAGTTGGTGTTAGTGACACATACCCAGGATACAAACCTCTGCAAAGTGTTATATATAGATATAGAGATATATAGCTAGATAGAGATGTTTATTGATTAATCTGTTTTTGGATGCACCATTATTTTCGTTATCCTTTTGCTCTGGTTCCAGGCGACTGTTCTGATTGACGAAGCCAAGCTGCGTGAGGATGCGCGGAACATCCAGCACCAGGTCCTGCAGAAGGACGTCACCTCCCTGAGGGAGGAGAACCTATCAGTGAGTACCGGCGTGGACCCGCTTGTCTCGCCTTTTAAGCCTCAGCGGCGTTGCCGCAACGGCACCCGTAGACGGACAAGGGGGTTCCCGGGTGGACGCGCCAAGTCCCCGGTCCGTCACTTGGGCTTTTTGATGAGCTACTGTCCTCCTTCCAGCTGCAACGTGCTGCCAAGTCCTGGGAGGGGAAGCACAGGGAGGTGTGCGAGCAGTTCAGGGTGACCCAGAAGTCCCAGAAAGAGCTGGAGGACGCCGTGGCCCAGAAGGACCACAACATAGAGGCGAGTGGGTCACTGGGTTCTACGTTGCCGTGGTGGTCAGCGGCACTTAAATACAATCATCCTGGAGGATATGTGGGGGCTCCTGTGGGGAGCCCCAAAGTTAGTGGAGGAACCATTTAAAATGCTTTGCGGGTATTGTAGTGTGGTCCAAGGCTTAAAATCTGTGGGGGTTTTTTACCACACAGAACATACTTGGAAAAAGTTCCAATTGATCATGCTTCAAACCTTCCATTACTCAATGTGCGAATCCCTTCCTGTTCATACATGTTTACTTGCCCTGTGTTGCTGAAGATTGTTGGCACTCAAGTCCAGGGAGTCAAGGAAGCCTTGGTGGTTAATTGCGGGGAAACATAGTTTAATGTATTCTGGACGGTTCCCTTCATCTTGGCAGGTTCTGTCGGACCTCCTAGCAGACCTGGAGGCCTGCGACGACCTAAAAGGAGGAGTTGTTTCTAATGGCGACGCCTCTAACGGTGGGTCACCTGAACATGTTTTTAAAAACTTTGCTTTGTAATCTTTCAAATAGGTATGTGTTGTCCCACAAATGGAGTAATCATCATTTATGTCCGCGAAGGACATGGGAATCTGAGTAACCTGATGTGTTTGGAATTGTTCGGTCCATTTCAGACAAGCAGGCCGTCATCCGAAACCGTGTCAAACAAATGATGGATGTCTCGAGGGTAAGACTGACCCCGCGTCTCACAAATGCAGACGCTCAGAACCAGGAAGTTTGGATACCCGTGCTAACGCGTGTCATACCACATGTTCCCCAGGTCCAGACCACTCTGTCCGTAGTGGAGGAGGAGCGTGATCGCTTCATGACCAGGCTGCTCAACGAAGAGATGGCCCGGAAACAGCTGGAAGGTACCGCATGTCCAGATTCACTTCCGAAGCGGCTACAATTCTGTCCTTTCGGTCTTTATCTTGACACTGCACGTTCCGTCGTCTCAGAACAACACCAGAAGCTCGAGCACGAGATCTTGGTGGAGAAAAGTAGCAAGAACCTTCTGGAGAACCAGTACAAGACCTTGCAACAGAAGAACGAGATCATGACCGAGATGTACCAGCAGAAGGAGAACGCGCTGCAGCAGTGAGTAGAACCGGGTTCTGTGGAGCGGACGCGTCGGGTTGACAGATTAAAACACATTGCCTCCTGGGATGTATCCGTTTTACACTCTAGCGGCTATTGGGGTTTTCAAATGTCCGACGAAGCTTGATCTGGGGTTTGCTTCGCAGGAAGCTCACAAAGGAGGAGTTTGAGCGGCGCAACAAGGAGGAAATGCTGACGGAGGTGGACGGTAAAGCCGTGGAGGCTGAGGAGGAGCTGAAGGTGTGCCGGAGGCGCATCAAGGAGATCCAGGAGGAGCTGAAACAGACTGAGAAGTCCTACAAAGCCCAGATCATTGAACAGGAGCAGAAGTCACACGAGAACTGGGTATGTACTTTAGTCTCCCACACTCCAGTCAACAGGAACATGTTTCTCTCATTCCTCAGCCTGGGGAGGGGAAGGACCAGCTGTAATGGCTTCTGGGCCGCCGCCGGCCAGACATCTGAATTTGCCGGAGATGTGAAATGTCTCTGGTGTGTCTCTCCAGGTGATGGCCCGGGCTGCAGAGCGAGCTCTGTTGGATGAGAAGAAGGAAACCAGTAACCTACGCAACCGGTGAGTACCGCTCCAACAGCACCGCCACACCGCTCCAACAGCACCGCCACACCGCTCCAACAGCACCGCCACACCGCTCCAACAGCACCGCCACACCGCTCCAA
>JACXGK010010320.1:0-18174 GCA_016801125.1 Novumbra hubbsi | reverse complement strand
TGGACCGGTCGTGGAGCAGGTGCTCTGGCACCGGTGTTAATCCTTGCGGACCCTGGAGCGACAGTTGTTCGCTTACCAGGGCCCGGGGCACCGGTGGTGCGACGAGCAGGCGCTTTCCTACGGGCTGCCTGTTTACCAGGCCCCAACCCGGGATGCCTGCTCCCTTCCCAGGGAGACAGGCGGGAGCCCGCGGTCAGCGCAGACAGGGACAGATACTCAGACTGCCTGGATCCAGGTACCAGCCATGGCACCACAGGAAGCCCCGATAGCCCCCCGCCAAAAAACATTTTGGGGCGACCCTGGGATGCGACCCTGGGATAAAACGATATACAAAAAACATGTAGAGCATTCACTTGAAAAAGGGAATTAAACAAAGGACAAACCGTGAGCTGTTGAGACAAGCAAACAAACAATAAACCTGACCAGGTGTGGTGCAAACCTAACCTAAGTAGGCTCCCCAATCAGAGTCAACTGAATGCAGCTGCTCTGACTGGGGAGCCCACAATAGCATGGAGATGGCTAGAGGCCTCTCCATGTGACATGCCCTGAATGGGAGCCCCAAAGCACAGAGATGGCTAGGGGCCCGCATCCAGGACATGACACAATCCCCCAGAAACAGACAACTTTTCGAAACTATGTCTGTCTTAGGTGAGTATGTAACGTATTGCACTAAATAGGTATCAGTGTAATTTGGCAAGCATACAATTGCTGTCATAGATCTTTCTTTAAGGAGGACACAAATGGAAAAATAACATTTATGAATTCATTCTAAAAAGCAAAGAACATGTATTTGTAACCTACAAATACGTGACGTTCTAATTCCACAGACATGCCCACAACCTCTCTGGGGATTGAGTAGCTAAATCATGATCTGCATCTGGCACATTCACCCAAACAAGGCTGCTCTCTCCCGGGTAAAAGCTATGGAGCATTAAAGCCGTGAGCATCTGTGTCCTGCTTGGTTTAGCTCATTTTCTTTGTATGGGTGTGCTTCATTTCCTCTTGGACAATTGTGGTGTTTCCAAAAAGGAATACTATTCTAAATAAAGCGTACAACATTTAAGAGTTCAGAAGGATCTGTTCAAAAGAAAAACAAACTGAATGGTATGCCATTGTTCAATTGGGACAAAGACCTGATATTTTTCAAGTGGGGCAATAAAATGTCTCAAAGACCCGTTAGGGTCTAAAGCAAAGACCCTATTTCCAAAGACAATTAGTTCTCCGCAATTGTTGAAAGTATAATGATCTACACTGCACTTCCGTGAGCAGTTATACTGTTTGTCTGAGCTGAGTAAATAAATGATTGAAAATACTTGTAATGTATTTTGCTAAAATATTTACATTGTTGTGTATTATCTTTGCAAAGGAATGTAGCGCTTAAAGAATGATCCTTACATGCATTTTAGCCTCACAGTATGACATTTGTTGTGGTAAATTATTCTTGTTATATATCTAAAAAAATATGTTTGCTGTCTGATTTTAATTTATAGCACAAACTTAATATACACATTTGTGAAGTTGCCTAAATCTACAAGCTTGCAAAATTTTATTACAGATTTAAACATCAGATTTGCAACCACGGCCCCCAATATACTACAACAATATTGGACATGTTTAATATTTCATACATATTGTATGTGTGTGCGTACATCCTCCATTTCTAAGGAGTTTGCCTATCTATGTTGTAACTGTTGGAGTGAGTGGTGGCCCTATGGGCCCCAGTCAGCACCACTGGTGATGGAACTGGCCTGTTGATGTAATTGAATATTTCTACCCAACTGGCTTTCATTACTCCGTGAGTGATGTGCTTTACTTGGACTCCGTAAGCACATCAGCCCAAATTAATACATGAATATAGTTGGATGGACGACATAGAAATGGACAACACATGCATGGGTGAATCCGTGAAATGGGTGCCATTTTTGTCTCCAAGAAACAATTAGAAATAAAATTATTACAAAAACAATTACATTTGTCTTCATATAATATATGATTTATCTTTTATCCCCCTAAAATAAAATTCTAGTCAAATAAATACCAATTAAATCACTTATGCAGAGGAGGGTGAGGTATCAAGCCTGTCCCTTGATCTTAATTGAATAGGACTTTTAATTTGTAAAATGCAGTCCACATGAATTTCACATTTAAATATTGTATTATGTGTTATCTTGTTGCTAAACTGTGTTTTTGTAAAAAATTAATTGGTATTGGTGTCCCCTAAGTTCACATGAACCCTCTTACCCTCCCCAAAAAACCCTAGCAAAAATAATGCTGCATTCCACAAAGGACAGGAAGTTGCATAATATCTCTACCAGAAGGCTGAAAGCTCTAATACAAGTCTTTCTCTCATTTCTAATGTGCTTATTTTGATGTTTTATCAAGTTGGACAAAGGGGCCAAGCATACAACGTCAACACTGTTACCACATTCAACAAATACACCTTTCAAAAACACAATATGATCAATATGTTTAAGGGCTAATCTTTTAAATGGACAGGCATGTGGTCCTATAACCTTGATCTTTTAGCTATCAATGAGCAAATTAGCCTTAAATGGTCTGCGCAACAAGATTTGACATGTGAGTAACAGGGCTGACATAAATATGTATTTTCTATATGTTCCTAGCTATTGATGTGATGCAATGATCTTACAATACTTATCTTATTTACATAGTTGTATCATTCTTTTATTGATTTATCTATAGTTCAATACACTTCTACAGATGTAAGTAGATGGGAGTATGTCATTAAGTGCAGCTGAAAAGCAAAGGCGCCATCATGAAGAGGATTGATTGTGAATGCTACAACTCCCGAGTCTTCAAGTTTCACCTTTGACTAAACTCCAACCCCGCCTAGTGCAGATAACTGGACCAACTCAGAGGTCATCAGAAAGTGGCGTGTTGTCCGATACAACAATGAGGCCTACCCTGGCTCTGTGATAGCAACAGAGGAATCATATGCACTGGAAAGTTGACGATTAGCCATACAAGGAGGGCAAAATTCGTGTGTCTCTGCAGATCAGTCCTTACTAGTCTCAACACCATTTAATTAATAATTATTTTTAAATATTCACTCTGAGACTCTATATTTTATAAGAAACCTAGTGAAAAGAGGTGGATGATCTTCAGACTTTGAGATTTTTGGTGGATACTATCTCGGCCTACTTTGTCTACTGAAGCCTCAAGTTTTTCCTATCAGAGAATCTCAGCACACTATGCCACTCAAGAAGGACCAAAGCAGCAACCAAAGTAATGGAGAGGAGTTAATGTCGCTTTCACAGGTATGAGATCTAATGGGTCAACAAAGGGATCTAGTCATGCAACTTCTGCAGCAACAAGAAAACTACTTCAAGTCTGTTGTGGAATTACTTGGGAACAATGTGAACACTCGGATTGACAAATTGACCTGTGAGAAACAGGAGCTGAGAAGCAGCCTGCAATTCTCCCAGAAGGACATTGATGATCTAACAAAGAAAAAATTTAAAATTGGGTCAGAGAGAACAATTGCTTGTGTTAAAAAAAAACAATGCAGACTACTTGGAGGGTCAAACACGAAGGAATAACCTTGTTGTGGATGGCATTCCTGAGGCCCAGAATAAAAACTGGAAGGAGACTGAGGACAAAGTCAAGTGTGTAATCAATGAGAAACTTGAATGTACACATAGAACTGGCAATCCATCCAGATATTCTGGAAAGAGAACTAGGCCTATCATGATCAAATGAATGATGATATTTTTTTATTTGGGGATATGAACATAGACTGGTTTGCGAATCAATGTCCAATGAAACAAAAGATAGTTTCATTGATCAATGCTTGTAATCTATCTCAGATGATCTCTCAACCAACCAGAGTCTTTACTAACAGTGCTGGCCATATTTCTGCCACTTGCATAGACCATATTTACACAAATATTCCTGAATGCTGCACTAAACCAGTTTCTCGATCTGTGGGTTTTAGTGAACATCATATTATAGAAATTACCAGGAAAACTAAAATTCCTAAATGTACATGAAAGAATGTCAAGAAATGTATTCCGGAAGGTTTTTTGGCAGATGTGGGTGATATTCACTGGACTGATGTGTCTGCTGCTGAGGAGCCTGAGACCTCCCTAAATATCATCATGGAAAGCTTCATGAAGGTTGTTGATAGGCATGCCCCTATGAGAAAGTGTATTGTAAAGGTGAGACCAGCTCCATGGCTGAATGAGACTATAAAGAGCCTCATGAAGGAAAGAGATGAAGCCAAATCACCATTAGTGAGAAATCACGTTGAAAAAGAGTATTACATGCAAAGAATACAGTAGGCAAAAAAGTATTTAGTCAGCCACCAATTGTGCAAGTTCTCCCACTGAGAAATATGAGAGAGGCCTGTAATTTTCATCACAGGTACACTTCAACTATGACAGACAAAATTAGAAAAAAAAATCTAGAAAATCACATTGTAGGATTTGTATGAATGAATGTATTTGCAAATTATGGTGAAAAACATTTATTTGGTCACCTACAAACAAGCAAGATTTCTGGCTCTCACAGACCCGTAACTTCTCCTTTAAGAGGCTCCTCTGTCCTCCACTCATTACCTGTATTAATGGCACCTGTTTGAATTTGTTATCAGTATAAAAGACACCTGTCCACAACCTCAAACAGTCACACTCCAAACTCCACTATGGCCAAGACCATAGAGCTGTCAAAGGACACCAGAAACAAAATTGTAGACCTGCACCATGCTGGGAAGACTGAATCTGCAATAGGTAAGCAGCTTGGTGTGAAGAAATCAACTGTGGGAGCAATTATTTGGAAATGGAAGACAAGGCCATTGATAATCTCCCTTGATCTGGGGCTCCACGCAAGATCTCACCCCGTGGGGTCAAAATGGTGAGCAAACGGAACGGTGATCAAAAATCCCAGAACCACACGGGGGGACCTAGTGAATGACCTGCAGAGAGCTGGGACCAAAGTAACAAAGCCTACCATCAGTAACACACTACGCCGCCAGGGACTCAAATCCTGCAGTGCCAGACGTGTCCAGGCCCGTCTGAAGTGCACTAGAGAGCATTTGGATGATCCAGAAGAAGATTGGGAGAATGTCATATGGTCAGACGAAACCAAAATATAACTTTTTGGTAAAACCTCAACTCGTCGTGTTGGGAGGACAAAGAATGCTGAGTTGCATCCAAAGAACACCATACCTACTGTGAAGCATGGGGGTGGAAACATCATGATTTGGGGCTGTTTTTCTGCAAAGGGACCAGGACGACTGATCCGTGTAAAGGTCAGAATGAATGGGGCCATGTATCGTGAGATTTTGAGTGAAAACCTCCTTCCATCAACTAGGGCATTGAAGATGAAACATGGCTGGGTCTTTCAGCATGACAATGATCCCAAACACACCGCCCGGGCAATGAACGAGTGGCTTCGTAAGAAGCATTTCAAGGTCCTGGAGTGGCCTAGCCAGTCTCCAGATCTCAACCACATAGAAAATCTTTGGAGGGAGTTGAAAGTCTGTGTTGCCCAGCCACAGCCCCAAAACATCACTGATCTAGAGGAGATCTGCATGAAGGAATGGGCCAAAATACCAGCAACAGTGTGTGACAACCTTGAAGAAGACGTGAAGACTTACAGAAAACGTTTGACCTCTGTCATTGCCAACAAAGGGTATACAACAAAGTATTGAGATAAACTTTTTTTATTGACCAAATACTTATTTTCCACCATAATTTGCAATTAAATTCATTAAAAATCCTACAATGTGATTTTCTGGATTTTTTTCTCATTTTGTCTGTCATAGTTGAAGTGTACATATGATAAAAATTACTAGCCTCTCATCTTTTTCAGTGGGAGAACTTGCACAATTGGTGGCTGACTGAGTACTTTTTTGCCCCACTGTATATGTTGTAAAGCAAGATGATACAGAGCTCTAGAAAACCCTTAATGATATAATGGGGAGGCGGACAACTGGAGGGGCTTCCTTTGTGGAATCAGAAGGTACGTTTCTGACCAAACCATCTGATATAGCACAGGTGTCAAACCGGATCCAAGGAGGGCCGAGTGTCTGCAGGTTTTCGCTGTCACCTTGTACTTGATTGATTAATTAGGTCACTAATTGGTTAGGTCTACCCTCACCTGGTTGTTTAGGTCTGAACTGGGAACCAATTTACAGGAAAAAACAAAAACCTGCAGACACACGGCCCTCCGAGGAACCGGTTTGACACCCCTGTGATATAGCAATTATTTGAATGATTTCTTCATAAATAAGATCCATGCACTAAGGTAGAATATGGACAATACTGATTCTAATTATCTAAAGCTCATGATTATGTGATGTTAGACAAGAGGTGCACTTTCCAGTTTAATAGTGTGGAGGAGCGGGAAGTAAGGAAGTTGTTGAAGTCCTTGCCTGAACACAGCTCAGTGAGTACTGACATGCTGGACAGTAAAGTACTTGGTCTGGCAGCTGACTATGTTTGCGGTCCATTATGTAAAATATTAAATGCATGCTTAATGTGAATGATGTTTTTCCCACCATCTGGAAAGATGGTAAAATTATTCCCTTACCTTAGGAAGGCAGACTAGCACTCACTGGGAACAACAGTATTCTCCCAGTTCTTAGTAAACTGATGGAGAGAATAGTTCACTCACAAATACAGGAATACTTTGACTGAAACAGCTTGAACCCAGATTTACAACATGCTTTTAGACAATCATTCAACTTGTTCCACCCTTACAGTCATGACAGATGAATGGCTCAAGGAAATGGATCATTTGCAGATGACTGGTGCCATCTTACTTGATTTTACTGTGGCATTCGATGTCATAGATCACAATCTACTTATCGGTAAACTAGAATGCTATGGATTTAGTCCAACCGCCATCCGTTTTATGAAGAGTTATCTTAATAAGTAGGACGCAACAGGTTTCTTACACTGGAAGCTGGTCTCCCTCTAAGGTCTTGGACTGCGGGGTCCCGCAAGGGAGCTGCCTTGGACCACTCTTATACACCATCTTCACAAATGATTTACCATCAGTATCATGTAAAGCAACTGTACAAATGTATGCTGATGATTCCACATTGTATTATGCTGCAACAACTGTCAGTGAACTTGACAATGTTTTATCAGCTGAGTTAAATATGTTTTTTGATTGGATCAAACTAAATAAGTTGGTACTGAACATATCTAAAACCAAATAAATTATCTTGGCATCGAGTCATAAACTGTCATCCACACCAAAGATGAGTTTGAACTTGTCTGGGGACACCTACAGAACATATGCAGATAAAGTAAAATTACTAGGAACAATAATAGATAGTCAGCTGTCATGGGCAGAACTTATTGATACCATATTAAAGAAGATGGGTTGTGGTATCTCTATGGTTAGGAAATGTCTTTCTCATGTCCCTACACACATTGTGGGACAAGTGGAAACATCTTTAATTTTATGTCATCTGGATTATTGTGTACCTGTATGGTCATCTACATCTAAAGGTCAACTAAAGAAAGTACAAACTGCACAAAACAGAGCTGCCAGGTTAATATTACATTGTCCGATTAGAACAAACACTATCAGCATGCATTGTCGACTCTCATGGTTGACGGTAGAGAACAGGCTGGTCTTCAATACAACTAAATTTTTCAGAAACACTGTCTTTTTTTCTCAACCCATTTTCTTATATAACCAAATTGTAAGGTGTGATCAGGTTCATTCTCATTTGGCTAGGTCAGCTGATGATGGCCAGATGAGACTACCATGCCCACAATCGAATGCTTTAAAGAGAACAGTTATTTATCGGGCCATCAATCATTGGAATTGAATATACGTAAAATGAATAGCAAAGTCTCTTTCAGGTACCATGTGAGAATGCACTATTTCAAATTGTGACAATGGAATGGACATATTTAATGCATGAATATAATACAGTAATAATACTGTAATAACTTATAATAATAATAATAATAATATTTTATTGTGTATAATAATTTCTGATTATGTTTATAATGATGTCTACTGTTTTAGTGCTTTTAGATTATCATTAAGTGATTTCGTTTTTTTGGGACCCCAGGAAGATTAACAAGTCCCACTTTGGTGACAGCTAATGGGGATCCTTTTAACAATAAACAATATGCCCAGATCAAGTGCATGCACCGCATTGGTGAAAATAGATTCTTCTGGCATTTGCTGTGGTACGTTGTTGATGATGTTAGGATTCTTCCCTGCCCCACTGCCTTTCACTGCCGGCCACATGGAGATCCAAAGAGACATATGGTTGGATCTTATTCAGTAATTCATGGAACTGTTTGACAGTTTTTTGTCTGAATAGGTGCTCTCTTCCTAAATGTTTCAAACTGTTTCTGATTGTGTTTTCCAGCTGATCTCAAATGTTAATATAATATGTCACTAACTTTTCTATTCAATTTGTAATTGTTCTCACTGAAATGTCTTACCTCATTCACTGACATGTTTGGCTGCGTTCACTATGAAATGCAACAAGTTCATGGAATTTTCTGGGCCGTTCCTATTATACTTTTCTTTTAAATGTGGTCAACATCTAAAAGTTGAGTGCTCTGGCACAATCTGTATGGAATAAATATAGATTTCAGCAAATATGCAATTTGGTGTTGGTTGTTTCGTGCTCCGAACCGTGACCGCTCAAATTTGGGGTAGGAACCCAAACATTGGTCTACATCTACAAAGAATAACAATTTCTCAAATACATCTATAAATGAAATAAAGAAAAAAGACGTTGGTATGGTTTGAATTCCTGGAAGGCTAAATGTTTGCTTCTTGCCATCATAGAACAATAGTCAGGAAGAGTAGCCTCTACCTGTGCAAGAGCAAATGGGGAATCAAATAATACATTTAAAGAGAAATATTAACTTATGTTGTCTTTCATAATGTTCCTTCCCTTTGAAGCCCAATAGACTTCTGGAATGCTGTTCTAGGTTACTGAGAAAAAGTAAAATTGTCTCACATTTGAAACAAATAGCAAACAAATAGTACCAACGTTGGTTACATACCTGTTCCTCCTCTACCAGTTCTGTAGTGGCTTTGCTCAGTCGCACCAGCTGCAACTCACATGTACCTTCAGGTCGCGATCAGACTCGTTTCCAGAACACCGATTTTGAGCGAGCTGCAGAGTGTTGTCACCTAGGTAATGCACTGGTACCCAAGGTAAAGCGGACTCACCTAGTGCTATTGGACAGTCCCACAACCTCATTGACTGTAACGTTCAATAACAACCATGTGGTATCTGATGGCGCAATGGGGTCTGAGTGGGAGAATGGGAGAGCCGCCCTGCCAAGGTGGACGTGGGCCGATCGCCAGACTGTATCAGCCCTCTTAAACCATTTCTCCACCACCGGGACCTCAGAGGACTCAGTGTTCCACAGACCCAACGATGGCTGGTATGAGGGTGGAGGCGTTCCGGAGGGAGTTTTGTGCGTATTCGGCCCACGGCAGGAAGTCCGCCCACCGCGCCGGTTGGTCCATGCAATACGCACGCAGGAACCTGCCCACCTCCTGGTTGACCTGTTCTACCTGACCATTGGCCTCGGGATGGAACCCAGAGGAAAGGCTGACCGCAACCCCCAACTTGCCCATAAACGTACGCCAGACTCGGGACGGGAATTGGGGGCCCCGGACATGACACTATGTCTGTCGGGACTCCATAGTGCCGGAAGACGTGAGTGAATAACGCCTCCAAGGTCTGTACGGCCGTTGGGATACCGGGCAAGGGGAGCAAGCGACAGGCCTTTGAAAACCTATCCACGACGACCAGGATGGTGGTGGAACCCTGAGAGAGTGGCAAATCAGTGAGAAAGTCAACACTCAGATGAGACCACGGCCGCCGCGGTACAGGTAATGGAAGTAGCTTACCTGAGGGCAGGTGCCGGGGCGTCTTACTCGGGGCGCACACCGAACAGGAGGCAGTATCCTTTGCTGCTGGTATAGTTCGATCCACTCCCGGATGACCAGAGGAGGGAGATGTGTGAGCCCAACAGAGGAGCCTGTCCCTCACATCCTCTGACACAAACGTGCGGCCCTCTGGACACTGAGGAGGCTCCGCCTGGAGTGCCCGCTTAATCTGCATGTCCACCTCCCACACCACCGGGGCCACGACCTGCGATCCAGGGAGAATGGGAGAGGTATCAACGGGCCTCTCCTCCGAGTCATAGAGGCGGGAGAGGGCGTCGGCCTTGACATTTTTCGAACCTGGAATATACGACAAAGTTAAGTTAAATCTGGTGAAGTGCCTACCTGGCCTGACAAGAGTTCAGCCTCCTCGCCGTGGATGTGGATGGCTGAATACGCCCGAGCCAACGCTTCCGAAACATAAGTGGACATAGCGTGACAGAGGATATACTCGACCCCTTGGGAGTGCAAAATTTGAACGCAGGTCTATGGCGCAATCCCCATGTCTATGCGGTCGTAATTTACTGGCCTGTGTCTTTGAAAAGACGCAGGCAAGGTCCAGGTACTCTGAAGGAATGCGCACAGTAGTTTCACTGGTCGGACTTTCCACCATGGTTGCACAAACAGACAACCAGAAACACTGCGCCTCACACCCCCGCGACCACCCCGTAAGAACCCTCCAAGACCACGAAAATGAGGGGTTATGCAGTGCTAGCCAAGGAAGACCCAGGATGATAGGAAAAGACGGAAAAAGCCTCCACGACATAAAGAGAAATAACCTCTGCATGATTGCCGCACTGCATGCTTAACGGGCACATAACCTGCCTCACGGCACCCCCTCCCAACATCCATTGGTCTATAGACCGGATGGGAATGGGAGGTGAGACAGGCTGCAGGGGAATATTATGGCGGATGGCAAACCCGAAATCAATGTAGTTCCCGGGTGCTCCAGAATCTACAAGGGCAAGGCAGTGAGTTATGGCAGGGAAACGTGGGAACGATACTGAAATTTGTAGGTGGTCAGCGGAAGGCTCCCAAGGGAATAATAGATTGCCTTACCTGCGTAGGTGTGGGAGTGCCCCGTTTGCTCAGACCTTGACCGGATCCTTTCCGGGGCGAACGCGAGTCCGGCTTGCAGCCCCGACGCGGTGGTGACCCCTGTGCGCTCCGCTCCGATGAGCCCATCTCCATAGCCTTCGAGACTGATGAGTGGTGCTGTAAGGGCTCAGCGGGTCCCCCACGCTGTCTCCTACTCGTCATGATATTGTCGAGCCTGGTGGCCATGGAGATGAGCCCATCCAGGCTGGAGGTGGCGTCATGACACGCAAGCTCCTAGCGGACTCTAACGTCGAGGCTACAAACAAAAGCGTCCCGCAGGGCGCTCTCATTCCATCCCGACTCGGCAGCCAGGGTCCGGAACTGGAGAGCGAAGTCCTGCACGCTTCCTCTCCCCTGGCGCAGTAGGAAAACCTGACTATAGTTTCTGGAAAATTAGCGAAACCGAGGAAACGTTGAAGCTGATTCCTGTCCGTGGGCGAAGGCCACTCTGTAACTCCAGTAACCTTGGTGGGGTCCATCTCTACGCGTCCAGGGGAGAGTATGTGTCCCAGGAATTGGACTGTGGTAACGTGGAACTCACTCTTCTCGAGCGTCACAAACAGCCTGTTGCAGAGGAGACGCTCAAGCACCTGTCGGACGTGTACAGTATGTTCTGGAAGGGTGCGTGAGAAAATCAAGATATCATCCAGGTAGACCACAAGAAAGCGGTTGAGCATGTCTTGTAGCACGTCATTTACCAAGGCCTGGAACACTGCGGGCGCATTGGAGAGGCCAAACGGTACCACCAGATACTCGAAATGTCCAAGAGGTGTGTTGAATGCCGTCTTCCATTCATCACCTTCTTGGACACGTACCAGGTAGGCGTTGCGCAGATTCAATTTCGTGAACACGCACGTACCCTGGAGGGGTGTGAAGGTGGAGCTGAGAAGGGGCAGTGGGTACTTATTGCGCATAGCGATGGTGTTGAGAGCACGATAATCAATGCAAGGGCGCAGTGATCCATCCTTCTTTCCAACAAAAAAGAAACCAGCTCAACCGGGGAAGAGGAAGGGCGGATAATCTCAGATGATAATGACGCACGGATGTACTTTTCAATGGTCTCGGTCTCTGGTTTGGAGAGGTTGTATAACCGTCCACTTGGTAGTGCCGCCTCCGGTTGTAGCTCGATGGCTAGATCATATGGCCGGTGAGGTGGAAGCGACAGGGCATCCTGTTTACTGAACACCGCGGCAAGGTCGTGGTATTCCTTGGGCACTGTGGATAGATCAGTGTGGGGAACGGAGACAGCACTGTTGGGTTCCGGGGTGTCCGCTGAACCGAGGCAGCGTTGAAAACATCCTGTTCCCCAGGAGGTGATGGCCCCAGTCGTCCGATCGATCTGGGGATTATGGAGGTGCAGCCACGGTCGGCCCAGTATGAGGGGTGACATGGGACTGTCGATGGGGAACAATGACAATTTCTCCCGGTGGTTCCCTGCGATCACCAAGAGGGGAGCCGTCTGTAGATTGATGGAGGCGATCTTATGACCACTCAGTCCTCTCACTGTCACCGGGGGGGGGGTGACTGGGAGACGGGACAGACCCAGCCTGTTCACAAACTCTTTATCGATAAAGTTGCCATCTGCCCCGTAATCGATAAGAGCGCATATGGTGATGGAGTTATTGTGCCAACGTAGTGTGACCTCGAGACCGGTGTCGGCAGAGGAGGAGACGCTTGCTCGACCCGTCCATAACTCCTCATCTATGGACGGGCGTGGGCGTTTCTCTGAAGAGACGGACAGGAAGGTATGGGTTCCTCACGAGAGGCCAGCTCGTCCTTGAGTCCTTGGGAGAGTCCGTTCAAAAATGCGCCTTGTAATGCCACTTCGTTCCACCCGCTCTCAGCGGCGAGGATGCGGAATTCGACAGAATAATCTGCGACGCTGCGGAGTCCCTGACGCAAGCCTGCGTCCTGCGTCTCTCTCTCCTTCCGGTAGCTCAAAAACCTTTTGTAGCTCCCTTGTGAAGTTGGCGTAGGGGGTGCATAGAGGACCGTCGTGGAGCCAGATGGCCGATGCCCATGACAGGGCTCTTCCTGACAGTGCGCCGACTAAATAAGCATTCCTGGCCCGGTCAGAGGGGTAGGATAGGGGCTGCTGCTCCAACAGTAAGGAGCACTGCAATAGAAAGGCCTGGACTCTACCCGGCTCTCCTGTGAAACGCTCGGGGGAAGCGAGGTGGGGTTCCCGATAAGACAACGGCACCGACGGGGTGGGGGTTTGTGAACCATGCCGTCAGGGTTTGCCTCCACCAAGGTGTCCGCCTTCTCTGGCTGGTGTCGGTTGCTCATCAGTGTAGCCACTAAATCGGTTAAGGAAACCGAAAGGGTCTGCAGGATCTCCTCATGCCGGTGGATGGCGCCCCCATCTCCAGGGCGTGGTGGATGGGGGTAAAGTCGGCTGGATGCATTCTGGTCAGTTCAATCTGTAAGGATTCCGGGTGAACAGAGCAATGGTTGGGATCCAAATGCACGACTTGGGAAAACTCTCTTTGGACAGTGAGCCGGTGTAGGGAAGCTCAGAGGTAGAACAGTTACGTTGTATATAGCACTCATATGACCAAGCTGGGCAAAAAGGTCCAGGAGTGTAAAGGCGATATATTTATCTATATATATTGAAAAAAGGCTGGAAAGCCACAATGCTGCGATATAATGCAGGAGCCAATAACTAAATACGTAGCAGAGATCTTGCATAGTACTTTGTTTGAACTGACACTGGTCAATGGGGAATGGGAACTGAAATAGGGACTGTGATCAGTTGATTAGGGACAGGTGTGAGCACTCATGATGTGTGAGCACCTGATGATGTGCATTCATCAAGCACATCATCAGGTGCTTGATGAATGGGGTGTTTGTGTGACGGTGATGAGCACTGCGCCCATAGGCCACCAGATGAGGTAGTCGGGTCCGAAATAGACCCAGGTCATGGTGGAACCCTGACAGTATGCTCCGATTGGCTGAGCCAAAGTGCATTTCGAATTCTCAGTGTAGCTGCCACACGGCTTGGCTAAACCGCTAGGAGCAAAGTGGAGTGGATCTGCTCCACTCATAGAACCAGAGTTACATTCCTGGTAACTATTGTTACTCACCTCACATCATTATTGCTTTTCAATGAACAAGGACATTTACAACATTGCACCACCAAGCAACACAAAAACAGCCTCTTCTAACATAAAATGTCAAGGCGGCATTGACGCTTGTATTTATTTATTATTAAAACAAAAATGTTAAATGACATTGTACCCTTTTTCTGGTGTCTTATTAACAACATTGTGCCCAAATAATTATTTGAAAATATTTCCCAAAAAAATCAGAAGCTTATTTGTAAATAAATTATGGATGTAAACTTTTATTTCACTTTGTTTAGCATTTTAAATGATGGGAAGGGGGGTGGGGGGAATTTCGGAGCGCCAACATTGATCTTGCATACACCTCAGCAAACGTGCAGTTGGGCCTCTGTTCACGGGAATACAGTTACTGTTTTTTCTCAGGTAGATTTTGTGATATTTACACAACTATTATTGTTAACGAAACATTGCCGTCTGCGGCAGCTATGGGAATCCAAAGGAGGGCTGTTGGCGGCCACTATAGGTTCTTACAGTTTTTTACAGTCGCTAGGACACATTTCCCAATACTTAGGTCACTTTTTCAAAACTCTTCACACAGTTCTCCAAACCAACTGTCAGCTCGGCACAGCAGTTCATTTCACTTTCAAAATGCACTAAAACTACCAAATCACTCTTCCAGAACACTAGCAAAGGTCGACAGACAACAAACACACTTTGTCACCCACAAAACGATGACCTAAAAAACACTAACAACAGGTAGCATTATACAATGTTGTCTTGTGTAAAACAAGGACACATCTCTGTTTACAATTCATTACAATATATGTTACTGGAATGAATCAGACATTTGCACTGAGTAATTCCAAAATACAATAATTTGTATACACACCATCCACTGATACAGATAAAATAGAAATGCAAAACTACTCAGCAGTTGTCTCCTTTTCTAGTCCACAGTAACACCTGTGTAGATGTTCATCTACAATGAGAATCAGCGATGGTTGGTCCAATTGTTTTTATAGCATTTAATTTTAGGATTCAAAATATATTTCATTACCATATTACTGTAGAATTGTAGCAAATTGCTGTCTTATTCAGTTTTGTATTATGTTATTGTTTTGAACTTAAGTTTAACTGTTTTAAAAACAGTATGTAAGCATGTGCAAATTGACCTGTAAGTACACAGAGTTTAGGCAGTTGTTGTGTCAAAATGAGAAAAGAATTGATGTAATTTGAAAGATGTAGCCATTGAATGCATTTTGTGCCAAAGCAATGATAATTGATCCTCTGTTTAGCCCACATATACTTCGATTGTGCTCACTGTGTGAAGAGTTTTGAAAAAGTGACCTAAGTATTGGGAAATGTGACTGTAAAAAACTGTAAAAGTTCATTCAGAATCTGGAACGCAAACGGTACCCTATTCCATCTATGCTTTTGACCAAAGTCTTGGTTAGAAAGTAGTGCTCCGTCGCCAAAGGTTGTCCGGTGGTTTTGCCTGCGGCCTCTTATGCACATGATAATGGGGAGAGGAACAAGGAACGCACACAGGACTAGTGTTCAGTGCAAAATTATATACAAAATCACAAGAAGAATGGAGAAAAAAAATATGGAAAAAATAAACCTCTCTCTAAAGAGCAGCAGGTTCTGAAATAGCATGCTTTTTTCTAATTCCTTGTCTCCCATCTCATCAGAGCTGCTTTACCAGGGCCCTCTTATGTCCTGATGGGGACATCATAATGTTCTGACATCAACCTGTGTTTTCTCTTGGGGAAGTTGGTGCGATGCTGATGCAGACGAGAGCATTTGCGCCACCACATATTAATTCAGCATGGGATATAAAAGCCTTCCTCTATTTATTTCCCTACACTCTCTGTCATATAAATAATTAAATGTACCCATACATGCTACTAATCATTTCGAAACAAATGCAGTGTTTAAGTGGTCCAGTTTCTGTGTTCGTCATCAGGTGTGGTAGTTTTCCGTTAGGCATTATGAGGTCACCTCTGTCTCCATGGTAACCTGGCGCTGAGAGGAGTCAATCTGTAAGGCTCTCGTGCTCTTCCCACTGCCGTGTGGGAGTGTGGATGTGTGTCTGGGTTCTCATTGTTTGTATATGTGAATGTGTGTGTGTGTGTGTGTGTTTGTGCAAGCAATTGTGTGTGTGGGAGACAGATTGTATTTACTTTAGCTTTTTCTGCAGCATCACATTGGACATGCCATTTCTGTCAACCACCTATGTTCTAATTCCTGCATTCGTATATACAGAACATGTACACACAACTAAGCTACTGTAACTTTTGAGCTACATTACAATAACTTTGTCAGACGTTAGCATGTCCACTTCTAGGAATTCAATTCAGCAGTTCGGTAATCATTGCTTCTCAGTGTAGTGAGAAAAAAGATACATTAAGAGAGAGATGAAAAAGGATATAAAGAAAGAGAGGAGTAGTATAAGGCAAATCAAACTTTTTTTGACAGGTTAATTACCCCTACTTCCGGTGCGGAGAGGCGGGACATAAGGGGGCGGGGTTGCCCCCCGGGGCGTGTGTGCATGTGCGTGCGTGTATGTGTGCATGTGCGTGCGTGTATGTGTGTGTGTTTTAATATTATAAATGCGTGTGAGTACGCCCCCCTTTCCTTGGTGGGGACATCTTGTTGCCTGGCAAACGCTGGAGGGGTTCCCCAACTCAACAGGTGTCGTGGTGATAAGGTTGACTTGTTATCCCCACCTGGGTGTCGTGTTTACCCATCCCTTTCTTTGGTAGCGACATATTGGCGCCTGATGTCTAGATGCGTTCCTTTTATTTGGATCCGGCGCTGTTTTTACCTTGCGTCGTGTTGCCCAGACATCGAAAATGAAAATGTAAGCTAGAGAGGCGTCAGTTTTACTCTTTGGAGTTTAGCTAAGTTGTTAGAACTTAGATGTTAAAATGTATAATAATAACATTGAAGCTTGTAAGAAATTACCAGGATACGAAGCCAAATCTTTAGAAACATTAACTTGCATTTTACCAGAGATTCTAACAGAATATCCAGTGTATGGTGTTTTTAGTAAAGTTGGTTAATTACTATGTAGAATTATTTAACTTCCTATTAACTGACTGGCCATTGATACGCGTTTTATTGTACAAGATTCAAGACCTCTTCACACACATCGGGTTCATTTAAAACGACGGACCCCAAAACTGTTTGAAATCAAAGCCATTTGTTTGGGGGGCGGGGGGTTGATTTTCGAACGGGTGGGGTCTATTGTCCTTATAAAAACTTTGATTAGCGAAACAAAGTCATCTTCAAATCTTACAGCTCGAAAAGATCCTACTTTTTTCAACACATCTTACAGCTCGAAAAGATCCAACTTTTTTCACTGAACAAAAAAAAGGTATGTAATATTTGAAATGATATACAATTTCTAAAAGGTTATTCTCTAAATACTATATTAACATACGTTTTTATTTTCTAAAAGGTACCGGAATTAAAAAAAAAATGGCATACAGTTACAAACACGATGAGAGCATTTCGGTCGCTAGCCCTACGACTTCAAGGACTCTTCAAGGTAAGTCTATTTTAAAAACATGTTCTTAAAGTTATAATTACAAGCTTGTTTTGTTTTTTAAGCAATAACATCTTTTATTTCAGAGTCCTATTCTACTGGAGGTCTGCAAAAGAGGCCCGAATTTCAGGAGATTGCTCGGTTTGTAAGAACGGACTCCTTAGTGCCCGCCCCATTTTCTACCACGTTAAGCTTCCAAGACGTGTTTTTTTCTCAAGACCTTTATGGCGAAGCGATAACAGCGCAAGTACATCTGAGTGCCATAGACGTCGTCAATGAGAGAGATCTCCAGTCACCTTCAAAGCGTGAGCAGCTCGTTAGCGAGGAACAACGGGGGAATGCTACAGTCCCTCTGCTTACGGCTAATACAGAAGTCATTCCTGGTAAGTTTGGTAAATAATTAACCTGTTTCTATATACGTGTTATTTTATAAAAATTAAGGTTATTTTTAAATATCCTTCAGATTCTGAGGATGAGGAGGAGGCGCCAACAGTTAGCCAGGTTTTACG
This sequence comes from Novumbra hubbsi, assembly GCA_016801125.1. Taxonomy (NCBI): domain Eukaryota; kingdom Metazoa; phylum Chordata; class Actinopteri; order Esociformes; family Umbridae; genus Novumbra; species Novumbra hubbsi. Next base: position 46 of record JACXGK010010320.1, on the reverse strand, counting down.
TCTAGTGACGGATGTATTTTACGGTAAGTTTATATACGTTTTTGAA
>JACXGK010010319.1:0-18057 GCA_016801125.1 Novumbra hubbsi | reverse complement strand
TCCTTTTCTATTTGTCTCTCCTGTCTCATCAAACTGGGCGTGGTTTCTACTCCCCACTAATTACGTTGATCTTCTGCTTTTCATGACATCACAGCAGCATCGCTGAGACGAGGGTGAACAGAGGAGCGTGGATGTTGGATGACTGCTAGCACGGCCTCTCCTCTTCCAACGACAGATGGCGTTCAGACTGTAGCGTCGCCTCGCTGTGTGTTGTGGTTAGTATGGCGTGCTGTTAAACGTGACCTGCCCGTGCACAGAAGCTTCTGGAAGCTCCCCGAACAGTTGAATCCACAGCCTCCCCACTATTTGATGGGTTGCTCACGATGAATGAATGAATATCTTTGTTATTACGCACGAGAAAAAGCAATGCTATGTTTTTATTATTGATGTGTTCTATCTTTAAACTAACTCCAACAGACAGAGGGAAAGAGACACACACACACACAAAGATCGACAGAGTAATGATACACACACGCGCTGTGTGAACACCAACGCATCAGTTCTTCTGCTTGACCAGTCGTTTTCCCTCCATCTCCACCCATCACTAAATGGAACCATTTTCTATCAATTCCATTCGGTCTGTTTAAAACATCCCCTAATTAAGGTCCAATTAAGGTTAATATGTTGATTAAAAAAAGCACTTTATTCCCAAGGTCATTGTGGGGCGACATCAGAGCAGTCCAAATGGCACCCTATAAACTGCGTAAAATTCTACTTCTAAACGTGGTCCATAGGGACGCACAGAAGGCTCTGGTCAAAAGAAGAGCACTATTTAGGGAATAGGGTGTTCTTTTACAGCCAGACCAGTCTCACACTAATAATGACTCTCTGACACACACATGCACACGTGCAGACTACTAAATCGGTGAACATCTAGAGGGCCTCTGATCTCGATAATAAAATGACCCAGAGTGCTTTCTCGTCACACTCGTCACTATGGCGACAGCCAGTTGACAGCAGGGCTGGAATCGTCATCACGCGATCCCTCATTCTGTCACAAATCAAGAGACGTCCGATTCGCCGGTGTGATATCTACACAACATGGCTTGCCGGCTGTTGAACTGCCGCTGTTGTCAGTGGTCAGTGTTGTCTGTTGTACATTTACAAAGAGAGGACAGCAACTGACCAGGACATCAGCGAGTTCTTAACGAACCTGCCTATCAAAAGCTAAATACACAGGTTGTACAAATAAACAGATACTGTACATGTGTGATTGGATGTGGGTATGGATAAGTGAAGCAATCAATCAATTATTCAATCTGCTAATCAATCAAGTTAATATTTCTGAGGAATTAGTTATACAGTATATGTAGAGAAAAGTTATCTCAAAGAAACCCCATAGAATATATATTTTGTATTCTCTTACATTTAAATGTATTCTCTTACATTTAAAGTGAAGTGTGTTGTGTTCAGTCAATCAAAGAATCCCTATCGTCAAACATCTGCTAAATTGAAAGCCTGTTTACCCTTATTTAATCAGATCTTTAGGAAACCAACCAATCAATCAAGCGAACAGGGTTTGAGTTAAAGATTTTACACAGCCTTGAAAATATTTCAATCTTATAGCTGTTAGGTGTTTACTTCAACACTAGTTTACATATAATGTACATAAGACAGCAGTCTGGGTTTTAAGACCAATTTCAGTACAGTGCAAAAACACACACATACATGTTTACTACCTCTACACCTACCACCACTACAACATTACTACCCCTACCACCCTAATACAACACTACTACCATTATCAACACTACTACAACAATACCACCACTACTACAACACAACCACCACTACAACACTACTATCACTACAACACTACTATCACTACAACACCACTAACACTACTACAACACTACCCCAACCAACACTAATACAACACTACTACCATTATCAACACTACTACAACACTACCACCACTACCAACACTACTACAACACTACCACCACAACAACACACCCACCACTACCAACACTACTACAACACTACCACCACTACCAACACTACTACTACACTACCACCACTACAACACAACTACCACTACTACTCTCATATAACACTATTCCCACAATCCCACTGCCACTACTACAACACTACCTCACTACAACAATACTACCACTACACCACTACCACCACTACCAACTCCACTACCACCACTACACCACTACCACTACTACAACACTACCACCACTACCAACACTACTACAACACTACCACCACTACAACACACCCACCACTACCACCACTACAACACACCCACCACTACAACACTACTATCACTACAACACTACTACAACACTACCCCTGCCACCACTACAACACTACTACCACTACTACACTACTATCACTACAACACTACTACAACACTACCCCTGCCACCACTACAACACTACCACCACTACCACAACACTACCTCCACTACAATACTATCACAACTACCCACACTACCACCACTACCAACACTATTACAACACTACAATACTATCACCACTACCACCACCACCATCACTACAACACAACCACCACTACAACACTACTATCACTACAACACTACTAACACTACCCCTGCCACCACTACAACACTACTACCACTACTACACTACTAAATCTACTACAACATTAGTACCCCCACAACACTACCACTATGTTACTCAAGTAACATCATGAATACAGATATCAATAGCATAGCACATCAGCAGTATGGATGACGATGCAAGGTTGTAGGGATGTTTTGTGGTGTTTTAGTGAGAGGTGTGTTGGCAATGAGCATCCAGCCCAGTGATAAAGTGCAGTAAGGCCAGGACACACTTTCTGATCCGGCAATTTCCACCTTACACAAGTGGGCCATATAAATTCTGCTTGCACTGGACTACCGAAGAAATAACTTCATATCCCTAGTTGCTATTGGCTGCAGATAAGATTTACTTTGTGCTCAGAATGCAGGTGTAAAACTCTGTTCATTTCCATATCTTGCAATTCGAAAATTGTTCTAGCGAAACATATTTTCCAGCATTGGCACAGTCTGGATCCCAACCTACTTGGAATGTGCAAGTCTGAGGTGGAAGTAAACCAACTCCTCCGTCAGAAGCACGTTAAATTATAGAATACCGTGAGCCTGCCTTGTTATTGATTATTGCATTCGTGCTCGTTGCAGAATAAAAGATTCTGCAGGTCTAGCGTACACATTTACCCGTGCACATCTAATAGATTGAAACAGCTGAAATGATTGAGACATGACATCACAGAACCTGGAGGCTTTGCTTGCATCTCTGCTTCCCCCGGTTCTCCTCCGTCTCACTCCCCTCCTCTCGGTTCTGTCTGCTTTCATCAGTACTACTTACACATTCCGATATACGTCTGTATCACTTAGATCTGCACAGCTTTGAAGACTGTGCTTAAGAGGTGATTGCAAGACCTGTCTCACACCGAAGCACACACATACACACACACACACCCCGCACAGACACACACCTCTATCTAAGTAAAAGACAGACAGGCAGATCAGACTAGTGATGATTAGCAGACGGAAGGCAGGGACTTCAGCTGTGGATATAAGAGGCTTCCTGCCTGGCCGCATTTCCTCTCAGGATCCCTGCAAAGTTCTTAAGGGATTTACACTGAGCTAATGCTAATTCCTGCTAGCACGTTCCTGTGGGATTTACACATTTAATGCTAATTATTGCTAGCATGTTCTTATGGGATTTACATGGAGCTAATGCTAATCTAAGTTTGTGTACTATGTGTGAGTGTATACTATTGCCTTGTGTTCACATCAGGTGTAGATTTTGTGATTTCCTAATGCATTATTGTGTCAAACAGATAACGCACATATACATACACACCAGCAAACACTGCATGCATGCATGGCAGTTAAGATATTCTGTCCTCCATTAGCAGGGCATCACTCTATTCCAGGTGAACATTTCACATTTCGGAAGTACACACGATATCTAAACAACTACCTGCCCGCAAAACTGTTCACTCCGTACAATCACTATCCATTGTACCTCCAGGCGTGTTTTGAAACCACTGTCTCGTCAGAAAGTCAAATCAACAGTGCCTTCACACAGTGCGGGCTCCGTTGGCTGTCTCCTCAGTTGGCTTCTCCCCGTGTGCTTCTAGCAGTTGGCGGGTCGTTGTATTCCAAAGGAGCTAATGATTTGGCAGTTGTCTTCCATTGTGCGCGCAGAGTGACAGATGTTAAAGTAATAGCAGTCATCTTTAGATGACTAATTAATACACTGAGCGGTACAAATGCCTGAGGACGTGTGGGGAACTAGAGTGAGAAGCGCACACCCCACGCACAGCAGACGTGCTACAGGCAACCGGGGTTACCGGCCGACAGGCTGGCCGTTTTATCGGAGTGCTGCGGGCGACGAGGGTGGACGGACGGGGCAACAGAAGCGACTGCGGGCCGTCGCGGACGAGAATGCCGAGTGGAGGGGCTGCGCGTTTGAGTCCACGGGAGACTCTGACTTTTTGTGTTTTTCCCACAGACCCCACGAGCTACGCCGACACTCGTCCCTCGTCCCGCCAGCCAATTAGCATGAGGCGAATGTCTCAAAACATGTTTGCGACAAGCTCGTCGTCGCCTAAAAACAGAACACACTCGAAGAACACGTCTGCTAACAGACCCAATTAGTCTGGGATTGGGTGTCAGCGCGTAGCGCCCGGCTCCACCCACAGCGACGCTGAGCCCCGGGGCACCAGAGGCACATTCATTTGTGATGGAGCCGTGTGCCTGGGAGCGTTGTTCTGCAGAGGCTGCTGCTCTGCGTCTCCACACAGTGTTGAATGCATCCGTTATCCCAATTACCTCAGCGTTAGCTAGCCACGCCAGGCTACGTAGCCGCGCCATGCCGCTTAGCCAGGCCGCGTAGCCACCCCAGGCTGCTTAGCCAGGCCGCGTAGCCACACCAGGCCGCGTTGCCACACCAGGCCGCGTTGCCACACCAGGCCGCGTTGCCACACCAGGCCACATAGCCACATCTGGCCGCGTTGCCACACCAGGCCACATAGCCACACCAGGCCACATAGCCACACCAGGCCACATAGCCACACCAGGCCACATAGCCACACCAGGCCACATAGCCACACCAGGCTACATAGCCACACCAGGCAACATAGCCACACCAGGCTACATAGGTGCACCATTTTGAATCTTAGAGGTCTAAATCTTTTGACATTGTAACATCACGTGTGTGAGGCAGGATATAGGCACGGCGATCGCGAGGGGCTAACTGAACTGAAACTACAACAGGAAAACAGAAACAATGTATTAACACAAAGCCAAGCAGTGACAACATGCACCAGGGACGGAGGAACTTCAATTGTCTGTGTGTCTGTTCTCCAAATGTGAGAGAGAAGGCGTTGGATTTCAAGGAAAAGGCAGGCCTGCGCTGCCAGGATATGACAGATATACTGTGTAAACAGCAACTCAAATGTATTTTAATGTATGTTGGGTTAACTAAATATATGTTGGCGCGAATAAATGTATGTTGGGGCAATGAAATTCATGTTACAGTTCTTGAATGTTACCTCTTCTCTCTCACATTTCAATATATGTTGGTTTGAGGTAACTAACTGTATGCTGGGATCATACATCTATATTGGGACAACTGCTGATGATAATGATGGAGCAAATCCCTCTGGTGGGGGAAGTGTTGGGCCCTGACATTTCAGGCATGTGTGTTGTTTTGCAGGAGGGCATCTGCCTGTGAAATGTAAAGCCATCGCTCTTTGAAAGGAAGGAGTTGCGGGTGATGAACCTGATTTTTAAGCTTAGCTAGCAGAATGCTATGCTCAAGGCCGGAAGGCTTAGCGTTCAAGACGAGCCTTCAGTACACTGCAAATTATTTTATGTGCTGCCACACTGTTCACTCTTAGTTTTGTTTTAAGCCTTTCCGCAACCTTCCCTGGACTAAACCTTTTGAAAAATAATACCAAACCTTGACATTAACACGTAACCTTAACCCATATCCCTAAGCACGTCACATTTAAAACCCTTAACCCCTTAAACCTGACCAAACTTTCTAACCGTTAAGTTTTACAGTTGTCACATTTCTCGTGGGAAAACACTGAATGTGAGCTGTGACACACACACACACCAGGTACATGTCCTGGGCTGCCTGGGGGTGCATTGGGGGAGCACAGTGTTTCCTATAGCTCCTGCTCTCCTCCCCCACGAATCCTGAAGCTACAGGACCCTGTCGGTCACTGGGCGTGGCAACTGGGTGAATCGACCCCCCAGGGGGCGAGTGGCGGCAGGCAAGGCGTCATGGCAACCGCCACCCCCCCAACTGCTGTTTGCCGTTTCTCCTCTTGCATCCCATTGGACGCTTCTCGAGCCAACTCTATGGAATGGATTGGCAAGTACAGATCCGTTGGAGACTCTGGGAGGGATGAAAGAGCTCCTTCTGAAGCTCACAATGATGTTTGCGCACACACACACACACACACATTCAAATGCATGGACACACATACACTCCAATGCAAACTCTCACACACTTTAAGACAACACATAAGGACATAAACACACAGGGTCATCTGGGAGTAACACATTCTTTTTACCTCACTCACCATCTCTGGAATTGATGATGTATTAATTTGCCAGTAATTTGAAAAGTCTAACAACAAGAGAGGGTCAACATTTTCTGGATACCTTTAGGCAAATGTCAAATGTCATTTTATTTATTTAGAAGATGAAGATACCTAGACCATGCCTTTCGAGAGTAAATTCAAGAACATTTTCATACAACAAACTTCAGTGAAACCCCCCGGGGCCGAATGTCTAAGAGGTTTCCCTCAGCATGTCGTCTAGATGAATGTATTCTTCACCAGATCACATATTTCTGGTTGCACTTCATTCAAATGTGTAACTGTTACTCCGACCGGGTGGCTCCTATCCAAAACGCTGATTGGTCGAGAAGAAAACAGTACGAAACTGTGGTCACTAGATACAGGAAACACGGCCTTGTTTCCGAGACAAGGCGGCGCTCTCTGACGAGGAGACGCCATCCCACCACAAGCCTTACTTAGCCCGACACCTGGCCTCCGGCTCGGCGTCTGACAACCCGAGAGGATGGCGGAGGCCGCGTCACAACCGACGTCTCAGGAGCTCGCGAGCCTCGCCGGCTCAGGCGACAGCAGTGTGCGCCGCCGAGGGAGCAGGGTGCCATTTGCGCCACGGACAGAAGGTAATTATAAGCAATTTAGCTGCTAAGGCAATCAATACAAAGCCATGCAATTAGCTTAGCGCGCGGCGCTAGCGCGGCCCGGAGGATGAACCGCTGCCATCCACGTGCACTTCTGGTTCTGAATGGACGTCAGTGGCTTTTCCTACTCGGGCCGCGTCCCAAGTCAAGGGCTATTAGCAATGGTTGTCGGGTACGGCTTGGTAATAGGGTGCCAATTGGGACATCCTCGAAGATGAGCAGGTATGTTTTATGGGGAGGGGAGAAAAAGACGAGTCAGAAAACCACAGACTTTGTGAGGGGGGGGGGGGGGGCAGGGAGATTTATTTTTTATTTTGGGGGGGGAAATCACATGTTTCGAGTAGACTGCTGAGGCCTGTTTGCATATTGAACAAGGATAACATGCTGAGATTGAGTGGAACATTTCACAGTCGCTAGGTTAAAACATTTCATATTGTGCTGCGATTGATGGGTGAAAAGCATTTGGTTTGTTTTCTTCTATAATTAAAGAAGTGAAGTGTTGAAAGAAATAATTTCTCTCAACAGTAATCTTGGCTTTCTACTGAAGTTGGGACCAAGAAAATTCTAGGGTTAGAAATAGCTAGGTAGCACAGCTGCTCCTTGCTTTCCAAAATAACAACTCACCCTGATTGGCTATAAGAGAACGATGTTCATGTTGTATCATGTGATAGCAAGGACCCACTTCCCTACCTTTCTAAAGCCTCCGCTCCAGCTGCATGAAATCAGGGTTGTGCTAAAAGGGTTCTAGTGGAGACGAAAGTCACTCAACCACACTTTAGCATTTGAACACAGTAAAGGCAGTAATCGATGGAAGCATACACAAGAGACCATGACAGTGTTCACGTTGCGTCAGATCAATGCGTGAACTGCTTGCATTATGACGCGAAAACCAATGGGATACTCGTTCTTGAGAGGAAATGTTTCCTTTGTTACCACTTGGAAAAGACCAATGGACTCATCAGAAATTAGCGATACCGGCGGACTAAACTAATAAGCAAAACTAGAGAATCAGGAGGCCAGGAGGAACATGATATTTAGAAAATCTAATTTGTGTTATTTAATTGATTCTAATATTTTGCTGGTAAAAAATGTGGAGGTGTCAAAACATATGTTCGCATTCCTTAATGAATTTGCTCCATGGCAACATGGGTGGGTACAAAGTACCGGAGATACTACACGGCTGCTGGCTGGTTTCACAGTTAACCAGCCCTGAAACTAAACATCGGCTAAGAATAATACTTGCATCATCACGTGGAAACAAGAGACGACATCTTGCCAAGAACGATGACCCATGAACATGGATCTACAGCGTCTCGGCCAACCAGCTCTGGCCGGCACGTAGTAGCTTGGAAAAGTGGTTTCTGGGAGTGTGGGTGGAGTGAACAACTAAAAAACTTCTGGACGAGAAGGGAATTGCCCCCCACCCTCTCCTCTCTCTCTCTCTTCATCTTTCTTCCACTCTCTCTGCCGTTGTGTCACTCTCTCTCACTTTCCCTTTTCACAGCAGAGGCTGGCTGGAGAAGGTCTGTGGGCAGATGGTTGGGTGAAGGCCGGTAGCTTGCCAATGCTATGGAAACATGGGCAGCATGAAAAGACACTGTGACATAAAACACTTACAGCACACACACATTATGGTGCTTGCACACACTCACTGGCATAAACACACACACACACACATTATGGTGCTTGCACACACTCACTGGCATAAACACACACACACATTATGGTGCTTGCACGCGCTCACTGGCATAAACACACACACACACACACACACACATTATGGTGCTTGCACGCGCTCACTGGCATAAACACACACACACACTCGGAGTGCAGCGCGGGGCTACTGTGTGGTAGTGGCATTTCGGAGTGTGCCACGGGGACTTCTCAGAGAGCACTGGCACCAGGCTAAGTGTCTGTCTGTGGGTCGGAGATAACACAGCTGTCATCACACACACACACACACGGGAACACACCCGGCTGTGCGAAGGACCCTGAAAAGACGTTGAAAAGACATCTTTCAAATGATTTTGCTCTGTGGGACATACTTACTTTGGGACTAAATACACACACACACTTTTTCTGACAGACATTTGTGCACACGTACTTTAACAAACACCAATACCAATTAAAGCCTCCATTTCCCTCTTTAACACACCCTGCATTCAGTCGTTCAGTATCACTGACCATCCTCTGCCTTTCCTTGTTAAGTGCTACAGATGGGACAGTTTCAATGTGCTGCTAAAACTGTATGTTCAGTGTATGAGTGTTGTGTGTGTGTGTGTGCGTGTGTGTCGCAGTTTATTACTAAGGTGTGTACAAGTAAAGTAAGTGTGTGTGGGTGTGTGTGTGGGTTTGGACAGGGGGAGTCTAAAAGGAAGAAACCATATAAAGGTAAGTCTGTAGATAAGTAGTAGGTAACAACACACACACACAGGGAACGAGACACGCATACACAAACATATACACACAAAACACAATGGCACATATACACGACCACGATACCACAACCTGTCTGGCTGTCACAGGGACGTGAACAAACAGTCACCTCCTTGCAGCTTACTCCTTCAGGTTGCCTCTCCTTTGTCATCCCTGGAGAACCAAAGGAGAGAACCGGGGAGGAGGGCTGAAGGGAGGTGAACAACACATCGAAAGAGAGAATTCACAGGAAATTCATGGAATCAATGACTGTGCTCGTTCCAGCGAATGACTGCCCATTATGGGTGCGGTGGAGAATGGGGCTACGTTAACCCAGGGCTATTGTCCCAGGGGAGGAGAGAATGGGTCTGTGTTAACCCAGGGCTATTGTCCCATTGGAGGGTAAAATGTGGCTCTGTTAACCCAGGGGTATTGTCCCAGAGGAGGGGAGGATGGGGCTGTGTTAACCCAGGGTTATTGTCACAGGGGAGGGGAGGATGGGGCTGTGTTAACCCAGGGCTATTGTCCCTGGGGAGGGGAAAATGGGGCTCTGTTAACCCAGGGGTATTGTCCCAGGGGAGGGAAGAATGGGGCTGCGTTAACCCAGGGTTATTGTCACAGGGGAGAATGGGGCTGTGTTAACCCAGGGCTATTGTCCCAGGGGAGGGGAAAATGAGGCTGTGTTAACCCAGGGCTATTGTCCAGGGGGAGGGCTGTTTTAACCCAAGGCTATCTGACAACATCATCATACCAGAGAATACGTTGTACTTAACAAATGTTAATATCTAATATCACACTGTTATAGCAATAATAATGATAACAATAATTCTGATTGCCAACATGACAGTTCAGGGGCCAAAAACCTAACATTTTGTTAAAAGTGTCATGAGAGAGGTGTGTGGATGTGTCAGACACAGCCTTCTTCTTAAGTCAGGCAACAATTCATTGACCTGCCAATCCACTACTCCAAGTACCCCCCAAAGGAAGGGTGTTCTACTCTCATCAGAGTTCTTTCAAACCATCTGTAACGGTCAGAAATGTGGGCAAACTACGCATTTCAAGTGTTTTATATTTTAAATATTTTATATTTTTTTAGTTACATTTGTAAGGGATTTTTTTCTTCTATATGGGTATCCAGGTTCCCCTTTGTCTTCCATTTGAATGCAAGGTTGTGTTCTCTGAGCCTGTACTTTGATGAGGTTTTTCTTAGATTTTCCTAGCAACGGTGGTCAGATATTTTGCCGTGCTGTCGATTTAGGGTCAGCTAGCCCCACATATTGCTTTAGGCTGGTTTCTCCCCAATAGGTTACGTTGTTTTGTTTTGACAGAATTCAATCAATTCTGATTAATTGGACGTTCACATCACGAGGTGTTAGTAGAACAGGTTCTGAACTGAGCCCTAGCACAGGTTAAATGAAGTCTGAGTATTCTACAGGTGTTAACCTATCCTATTAAATAGGTAAAATGTCGTCAACAATTGGACAACATAAATACAAACAAAACATAACCTATTGGAAAATACAAGCACAGGACAAAATAACGTACCGTCTGGACCGAAGTCGATACCTTTCAGCTCATTAGCAAAACCTTCACAACTACTGGTTAGAATTATACAAGAAACTCTGGAGTGGATCTTCGATTGCTATGTTTTGTTTTAATCATCTTTATGGACATAGGCCTTGTAGATTTGTTTTTTTTTTTATCTGGACATTAAACAGACATTTTTGGGGGATAATTTGGAGGACTGCATTTCATTTAAAAGAATAAATGACAGTATTTACGAAACCAACTAATTTTGTTGGACATGTTTATCTATCAGGGGTGGTAGAGCCAAAATGTGCAATCTTTATTTATGATTCACTTTCAGATTTTAACTTCTGTGAGGAATATACACAAACTCAACATCAGCTCAAGAAGATCATCAGTTTTGTTGGTGAAAAACTTGACGTCTACTCAGTCATGCATTCAAGGTTAACTATTCTAAATAAAGTAAAAAAACATAACTCCAAAATCACCAACCAATGGAGGGCTGGATTCAAACTACCAGTAAACATTTGAAATCACAGGCTGTTCAGACTTTCGTGAATCTAATCAGGGTAACCCATAAAGTGACTCAGCAGTGTGTATGGTCCCCAATGGCTTGTATGCACTCCCGCTAACATCTGGGCATGTTCCTGATGAGGTCTCCTCCCGGACCGGGGCGTCAGTGAGCTCCTGGACAGCCTGTGGCACTACTTGGCGGCCTCAGATGCAGCGATACAGAAAGTCCATTGGAGGTTCTCAAAGTGAGGGCCAGCCGATGGCGTCAACGCCTTCGTCACCCGGGAATGACCTCCACGCTATGGCCACGTGAGGCTGTGCATTGTCCTGGATAATAGATCATGCTGGATGATGCAGCAGGCCGCGTAATGGTCTCCAAACTCTGTCACGTGTGTCTCTTGCACCGTGTGACCCTGATCTGACTTGGACCCGATTGGGCCGTCGGCAGGCCTCGTGCTACCAGTGCACTGGGACGATCACGTGTCCCGTGGATATGGTGCAGAACCTCGCGTCTCGGTCCAATCCCTCTCCCTCCTCGTCTTCCTCCTGCTCTCTCTGCCTTGCTAGGCAGGTCCGTTTATCAGGGCACTTGGCTGACTTGCAGATTGTAATTAAGGGGGACTTGTGCACAAGGCTGTACCCCAAAACAATCACATTTCCATTTAACACTTGAGTGTGTGTGTTTGAGTGTGTGTAGAGCAGAGGACATTCACAACAACTGGCCACTCGTGTGTGCACACGCACATACCAATGCATTCTTTTGCCCCACTAACACAGACACCCACACACACGCAGACACACACACAAACGCATGGACAGTCATTCACTCACACAAACTTGTACTCACACACACACACAAGCGAATGCACTTGACAAACTGGAAAAGTTCATATTGGAAAAGTGTGATGGTAGAGCTGATTGCCTGTGGCTGCTACCTGATTGGTCAACTAGATGTAGAATGGGAAAAAAAACCTTCCTCTTCAGAATCAACGGTCCTCTAGTCAGTCTACGCATCCAGTATTGATAGAATAATATATATTATTTTTATAGATCTTTCTGAAAATGCTGTTTTCTTCATTGTTTCATTTTTTATGACTTGTTTGAAATTACATCACCCGCATGGGTATAAAACATCATTTTTAGGCTTCATGTTTTGACTGGCTGTCTGTTTTTGAACTCCTCTGAAAGGTAGGGGAGTATTTTGTAGGGGTTCTGCAAATTGAAGCTGTTGAGGAGCCATGATACATTCTTTCAAGAAACCTGTTTAATAGTTCCTTAATTCATTATTTGAGGAACCTACATAGCGAAGTTCTTTGAATTGTCCGCTTACATTTTTCCCCTGAAGAATGTAAAGCAGTTCCCACACGATTCAAATATGAACAACCCCTAAAAGATCCTCCAGGAAGCTTTTCTTTTCAGTGTATAATCAGTGTTTGCAGGACACATCCCTCCAGTACCCCATTCTGGGGAAACCGTTAGCACCTCGGTTCCTTCCTCTTGTCTCTAATCATCCACATTTCTGTCTTCTCCTACAACCCCTTCAATAGTGTCCGCCATCCCCATCATCCAACCGTATCATCTCATCATTATCCCTTCCATTTCAACGTCCATCCCTACCATCTCATCATTCATACCCTTTACCTTATAATCCATCCCTACCATCCCATCATCCATCCCTTCTACCTTATCATCCATCCCTACCATCCCATCATACATACCTTTTACCTTTTCATCCATCACATCATCCATACCATCTAACTTATCATCCATCCCTCCCCTCCCATCATCCATCCCATCTACCTTATCATCCATCCGAACCATGACATCATCCATTCCTTCTACCTTTTCATCCATCCCACCATCCATCCCATTTACCTTATCATCCATCCTTTCCATCCCATCATCCATCCCAACTACCTCATCATCCATCCCTAACAACTCATCATCCATTCTTACACCCTCATGTCTAAATAAGTCAGTGTGCTCAGCCATGATGAAGTGTGGGTATACGTGTGCGAGTGTGTATGTTCATTTCTGCCTGTGTGTGTGTGGTTGTACCTGTGTGTGTTTGTACCTGTGCGTGTGTGTGTGTAAATCTCAGGTGGTTCAAGTCCATTACTTTGGGAGATGAAAAACAGTGTTGAGGTCCTCCTGATTGAACAGCATTAAAATTCATAAGCTGTGGAATAAAGCAGGAGATAAAACGGCAGTGAAGCAGCCACAGAGACCTAACGAACGAAGGGCGCCCTGACTTCTGTGTGTGTGTGTGTGTGTGTGTAAAAAAGGATGGGGTGGAGACACCCCTGGCAGCTCTCTCTGAGGCCTCGCTTCCCAGCCCTCTCACAACCCCCCCAACCACACTCGCTCTCCTTCCTAACAAAGGTGGAGAAACACAAGGCCGTACAGGAAGTTGCCTCAGGTTTCATGGCAATGGGGGGGGGGGAGCTCGTGAAATTAACATAATGAAAATAATAATACCAATGGTAATTAAGAAGCATTATTTTTTCCGCTCGAAGCACCACTGGTCAGGACTGGGAGTTTGAATCAACGTTCATAGATGTCGAGGGCAGTGTTTTCAGAATGAGCCCAGATACAACATACAGTGCCTTGGAAAATGGCTCTGACTGCTTCATTTACTTCACATTGTCTTCTGTTACAGACTTGTTTTTTGGAAATGTCAATCCTCACAATATGGCCCACAATGACAGAGCGTGCAAAAGTGTGCGCATTTAATGAAAAAACATTTATCTTGTACATTACGTATTAAGCAACTTTGTTTGTTACTTTTTAGAAGAACCTTTGACAACGATCACAGATTCATTCCTCTTGTTTATCCATCTACCATTTGCAACTGGATATTGGGGGCAGTTCCTCCCGTTCTTCCTTGTAGATCCTCTCAAGCCCTGTGCGATTGTAAAGTAGTCAGGTCTCTCCAGAGATAATGTTGGGGCTTTGCCTGGGCCGCTCAAGGACATCCGTACACTTGTCCTTGTAGCTTGTTTTTGCCAGATCTAGTGCTTGCCATTCTGGCCTGATAGTTTGTTTTTGGTCTCATCTGACCAGAAAATCATTCTCTTCATGCTGTCAGAGTATTTCAGGCGGCAGGTTGTGTCTTTTATGAGGAGATGCTGAGAACATCCACACAATACAAGGTTTGGGTAACAACCTCCAGGTCACAACGTCTTGTTTATGTTCGTTTGAAGACAAACTGAACATTATAACTGCTGAATTAATGAGCTCTAAGGTAATGTGTATTGTAAGGTAACAAGGTAATATGTATTGACACACTTGCTACAGACATGTTGTCACTCTGGGTAAAGACTTATTGTCATCCTGGGTAAAGACTTATTGTCATCCTGGGTAAAGACTTATTGGCATCCTGGGTAAAGACTTATTGACATCCTGGGTAAAGACGTATTGTCATCCAGGGTAACGACTTATTGGCATCCTGGGTAAAGACGTATTGTCATCCTGGGTAAAGACTTATTGACATCCTGGGTAAAGACGTATTGTCATCCAGGGTAAAGACTTATTGGCATCCTGGGTAAAGACTTATTGACATCCTGGGTAAAGACGTATTGTCATCCAGGGTAAAGACTTATTGGCATCCTGGGTAAAGACGTATTGTCATCCTGGGTAAAGACTTATTGGCATCCTGGGTAAAGACTTATTGGCATCCTGGGTAAAGACTTATTGTCATCTAAGCAAAGAGTTATTGGCATCCTGGGTAAAGACTTATTGGCATCTAAGCAAAGACTTATTGGCATCCTGGGTAAAGACTTATTGGCATCCTGGGTAAAGACTTATTGGCATCCTGGGTAAAGACTTATTGGCATCCTAAGTAAAGACTTAAGGGGTCAGAAGCAGTACATCCATACAAAGACTCTCCTCTTCAGCTCACCCACTCAGTTAAGCAGCTTCACAACCACACATATCCACCACCGGGGATAAGGTTTTTTCCACGTAACATCAAACAGACATTTGGAGAAACATCTGCTGTGGTCTCATCTGACCACGGAACCCTGTTCCAAACAAGTTCCAAGAACATTTAGCAGAATACAGACAACAGTGAAAAGGCAGCTTCCTGGAAGTCTTGTTGACAATGGATGACCTTGGGTGACCCCAAAATTCAACCAACTTCTGGAATTCTCCACTTGGTTGGTTCAGCACAAAACCAAAGCATTGTCCACGCTCGAGTACGCAGCCAGGCAGATTAATCACAGCTCCAGCTCCATTGTCTAATATTGGAGATGGATATGTTCTTGCATGCAGCATTGTGTTCATAGCTATTGCCCAACTTCTGAAGGTCAACAACCTCTGAGGGACTGAGGGAGTTTGGCTTTTCTGTCCGTGGGAAGACACCCTTGTTAGATTTGGTTCATAATCATTCATAGATTTGCCAATAACGGGCAAAGTTTCATAGTCTAACAAGGATTTTTTCTTTAAATGATTTTACCACAATGGAAGGTTAGATTTCTATCATATTTACAGTGCTAGATCAAGCTGGTAAACGACCATGGTATTTTCCCCACCACACCTCTTCTCTGCACTTCTTATTGGGTCATGATCAGGGATCCTTCCACAATGGGGCTCCGCAGGCCGTGAAGTCCACATGCATTTCAGTGACGTGACCCAAGGTCATTCAGGTGGGGTTCACTGCCACATCCAGAGATGAATAGAAACAGAATGCTCTTGAAACAGAGGATAATGAGAGAGATGTCTCGTCAGGCATGGCCGAGGGAAACTAACAAGGAGCCTGGATCAAGGAAACCTGCCTACAGTTGGTTGTTTGCATATAATGAGCCAATGGGCAATTGTGGTTTTGGTTCCCTGTTCATAGTTTAACACTTCGGTTTTTACCGGACTATCTGCCTATCTGTTTGCCTTCAAGCCTGTTAGCCTGTCTGTCTCTGCTTGTCTGTCTGCCTTCCTTCCTGCCTGTCTGTCTGTCTGTCTGTCGCAGAGAGCAGCCTTTAGAAATGAGCCTTGGAGAGACAGTGGTTTCCTTTTTGCTTGTAGAGGAAATTGAGGTAGTTACTGTACATTATGTGTACACACGCATGTACACCCTTAAACATGTACACACTCACACGCTCACACACTCACACACACACACACACACAGATCGATAGATGTCAGAGGCCAGCTGAGAATGCGCTGTGATTCCTAAAAAGTAGATTTCAGGGAAGGAGGGGGGGGGCTGCTCCACTGAGAGGTGAGCAGGGAGAACCTAGCTCCTCTGCAGGCATTCATACAGACTAACCTCCCTCATCCATCTCTTCTCCTGCTTTCCTTCCCCCTGCTCTCTCCTCCCTCCCTCCCTCCATCCCATCATCTCCTGTCTCCATCCCGTCCTCCGCTTCTGTTCCACTTATTGTCCGTTCCGTTCTGTTCCTCCACCTCGTGGAACGGAAGGAGCTGACATCATACACCCTCTGTCTGTGTTTAGTTGGTCAGGTGAATGAGGTATTATCGGGCAGATAAGTGGCTCTGGAAAACTAAACGCCCCCCAAAAGAATCACACCCAGGGCAAACTGCTACATTTTCTCCATCCAATAATTCCTCCTAAAACCTCCGGAAGGTCCTGGAGAAAATACTGTAGTACAACATAAAGCAGTATATATCAGGCCCTTGATCACAATTCAGCTGATTTAAAGAGTTTCTGGTCACACAGAAAAGCTTTTAGTGAGTCTTATAATGCTCTGATAAAAGCCTTGTAATACTCTGTGTATATTACATTCATTTGGCGCTTTGTAGCCACGTGAATCTCTATGAGAAGGTGAAAGCGGAGGGACCTCTGAACTTCTCATCCCACAGGCTTTGCGTGGAAATGATGCAACGAATTGAAGAAATGCTGTTTAAATTCTCAGTTCCCAACGGATGGAAGATTTTCATGTGAAAATTATTAAGAATTTTTGTGCCTGACTGACTCACTGACTTACCAATATGGATTAACAATAGGTTGAAGTTAAGTCCTATAAAAAAAATCTACATAATATATTATTTTAGTTAAAAGTCTTATTAAAAACAATTTCATTTAGATATGGGATTATTTTTGGACACTCAGACACGGAAATGTATAATATTCAACATATTTACTAAGGTGTTATACCTCTATACCAAACAAGGATCCTCTATACCAAACAAGGATCCTCTATACTGAACAAGAAATCCTCTGTACTGAACAAGGAACCTCTGTACTGAACAATGATCCTCTATACTGAACAATGATCATCTAAACTGAACAAGGAACCTCTGTACTGAACAAGGAACCTCTGTACTAAACAAGGAACCTATGTACTGAACAAGGAACCTATGTACTGAACTAGGACCCTCTGTACTGAACTAGGACCCTCTGTACTGAACTAGGACCCTCTGTACTGAACTAGGA
>JACXGK010010318.1:0-17812 GCA_016801125.1 Novumbra hubbsi | reverse complement strand
GTGACCGTGCTAAATACTGTGTTTGGGTCTCAGGTAATGCCGTCAGCTTTTTGGGGAGCTCCCCTCCGCGCCCCTTTGACATCACAACTTTGCCCCCCCGTCAACATGTGTCCGCCACTCCTTCCCCACGGGTGTTTCTGGACAAGGACCAGATCAACGTCAACGTTTTATCAGAGCGCAACAGTGTGACTGTGAGTACCGCCGATGGTTTTACAACAGCAATACTGCACCAAGTCTAACTTCAAAAAACCGCGGTGGACAAAAAGGTTGTTCGTCGTCTTTTTTTGTAGTGGGTTATTGCAGAGACAGAGATGCTGACGTAACAGACCAGAGACCCTGTCCCCTCTCATCTGACTTAACACAAGGCTCACAGTCAAAATTAACACATGACTACGGAACAAAACCCATCACTTCATCCTCACCCTTTTTCACCCAATCTGTCCCTCTCCCCCCACCCCTCTCCCCTCTGTGTGTGAGGATTAGCCAGAGATGTTTGCGAGGGGAAGCATCAGTCCTCTGGGGTTGATATTCATTTATTCACACCCATCTGTCTCCTATACCCTTTCTCTTGCCACCCTAATCCCTCTCGTTTTCCTCTGCCACGATCCTTTACACCATTCCAATTCCTCCTCTCCTCCTCTCCTCCTAACCTCTAAGCCCCTCTCCCTTTAGTTAGATGTTCCCCTGTAAGACTCTCCTTTTCATCCACTGTATCCCCCTCACTCTGTTGATCCTGTGTGCCATAACCAAGACCTTTCTTTTAATAATGACGCTGACGCCTTTGGATTCAGGAATCCAACACTTAGTTCATGTGGAGAAATCTGCTTAGAATACGGTTACATTTCTCCTCTGTCAGGAACCCCTTGATAGCCTGTTTGTCATATTTAATAACGGATGGTTTCAACTAGCCTATTTACTGGCGCGGTGGTCTATGTCTCCACCAATGCACACATGCCCTGTGGAATACGACGTGATGGTTTCTTGCGTTAAGCATTCTCTCTCTATTTCAGTTCTGAATCCTCACGCCTTCCTCCTCTCTCCTGCTCAGGGGGACGACAGTGAAGTGGTCCACCAGGATGTAGAGGAGGAAAGCCGGCAGTTCAACGTGATGCCGCCGTATTCAGACAAGGAGAAGTCCAGCGTGGATTCTGGAGCCCGGGGGGGCCACAGAGGCTCGGGGGGCCAAACGGGGCCCCTGCTGCTGCTGTCCTCTGCCGTGCTGGCCTGGGGAGGCCGGGGTTAACCGGTGCATCTGCCGGGCCCCACCAAACGTACCGACTCATCCCCCCCACGGCTCCGGACTGACAGGGCCAAACGTACCGACTCATCCCCTCCACGGCTCCGGACTGACGGGGCCAAACGTACCGACTCATCCCCTCCACGGCTCCGGACTGACAGGGACACTAAAGCGCGAGGGGAGAACAAGCATGTTTTTCCGTTTTCCCGTTTTCGCTCCTTAATACACAACATCGACCCTTCTCTGTAATCTCCTTGTCTCCTCTCCTGCTCCGACCGCTTCATGCTTTGGTCCTGGTGGAAGGCCTCCTCTTTGCTTTTTACCGCTCAACAGTAGACGGGAGTTGAGCAACCTGCACAACTAAATAAGTAAATGGATGAATTATTAAAGACGCTCTGGGTGAATCGATGGGGCCGTCTGTCCTGTTTCCTGATTGGGCATCCAGCTCACAACCCCCCCCCCCCCACGGTCCGGAGCCCTAAGCCAGAGGCCAGTTGCATCTCTTAAAGACAACATGACAGATGATTGACGGAACCATGACAGTTCATTTGTTTGATTTGCTCTCTCTTTTCCCTACGTTGTTATTTCTTTGATCTTGCTGTGTTCCTTCCGACGGGGGAGTTGTGGGTTACGGCCCTCTGTCTCTGTTGGCGTCTCCCATCAGCCCCACGAACACGGGAAGGCTTGAGGGACGTTGGACCATAGAGACTTGTGGTCCTCCATGTCTCCTCCCCCTCAACGTGACCGTGCCCGGTTGTTGCCCTCTGTGGTTTAGCCACCACTTGTTCTCAGCCTCCAGGGTTCCCAGAAGGCCCACGGCACAACAATGAGACCAAATTATAATAATGATGGAGGAAAACAACATAAGCCAAACAAAACCAAACCGGGAGCAAAGGGGCCGTCCCAGGGTTGGGTTCAGGGGAGAGACCAACCAATGTATGGCAGTCTAGGTTCAGATTGTCTTTCTATCCCTTGTTGTAGATGTTACACTTCAAGACAGTACCACACTTACTGTCTCTCAGCCTGTGTTGGAGTGGTGTGTGTGGGGGGGGCTGAGCGTCTCTCTCTCTCCCGTTCTCCCTCGCCCTCGACTCCCTCAGCCTGATGCGTCTTTTGCTGATGTTCATGTTTCTTTTCTTGCCACGCTCACATTCTTGTGAACTTGCAGAAATTCCCTCCCACCTGAGGGGAAGGTGGGGGGGGGTGAGGGTTACAGGGGAAACAGCACGGCTGTGGAGTTGTCCACGTGATGTGTATTCTTCTCTCTCTTCTGGGGGTGGACTCGGGTGTGGCTGTGTGTGTGAGATCTGATTCACGTTTGCGCCGTTAGTACACAATGCTTACAAGTGATAACATCAGCTGGGCATATCTGCACTACGGCTCAGTGCGTCATTCCTCATGAATACATGTGGAAAGGCGGAGGAGAGTAGATGGGGACTTGGAGTGTTAATTAAGCAGGTAAGACGGCGTTAATGATTCCCAACAACCTCCCAGTCTGGAGAGTCACTGTTCTCAGCTCCTTCTCTTTCTTATAGGTGCAGCCATTTCTCATTGCCTGGCGATAGGTCCTTATTTGGGTGGTCGTGATTGGCAGTGCCAGGGGAGATGTGGGCAGTGCCAGGGGAGATGTGGGCAGTGCCAGGGGAGATGTGGGCAGTGCCAGGGGAGACGTGGGCAGTGCCAGGGGAGACGTGGGCAGTGCCAGGGGAGACGTGGGCAGTGCCAGGGGAGACGTGGGCAGTGCCAGGGGAGACGTGGGCAGTGCCAGGGGAGAAGTGGGCAGTGCTAGGGGTGGCGTGGGCAGTGCCAGGGGAGACGTGGGCAGTGTTAGGGGATACATGGGCAGTGCCAGTGGAGACGTGGGCAGTGATTAGGCTTGATTCACCCACGGGAACAACCTTCAACAGGAGTAGAAGCCGTACAAGCAGACATTTTTGAGAAGCGACTGTGCCAACTTGATCACATTGGCTGTGTTTGTATCTGTATTTACCCCATAGGCCCAAGTACCTACAACAATTTCCAAAAATGCCTTCTACTGTGATCTATTAGCAGGGGTTTGTGCTGAACTGTAACCCTTGGATAACGGGTTCGAGTGGAGGGGGAGGAGACTTTGACTCAGTTCGACAGGTTTGGAAAGATGTGGGAGAGAGACGGACATGTAAAAACGGAGAGAGGGAGAGAGGGAGATGGGGAGAGAAAGAGAGACAGGGGGAAGGAGAGAAACAGACAGGGAGACAGAGAGGGAGAGAGACGGGGAGACAGAGAGAGAGAGAAAAGGCACAGGGTCAAAAGCTCTCAGTAGCATTAGTGTAACAGTCAGGCCTTTCAGTTTTGTTTCCATGCCTTTGGCTAAAAGGCCACTGCGCTCCGGTTTACCACTCCTGAGTTTTAATGTCCGTAGCGGTACGGCTTAACCTCACTTTGTCCTCGCAGATCAGCGGTGCGGTCTCTCCTGAACACCAATACAGATCCTTCTCCTCTGTCTGCCACTCTGTCTGTAATGGAGTCATCTACTGTGTGTCAATCTGTCTGTAATGGAGTCATCTACTGTCTGTCTCAGCATTTCTATGTCAACCCCACATCTTTTCCTTCCACCATGAAACCAGTACTGTACCATGAAATACACGTTTTCTTTTTTTACAGTATGCTATTTTTAGACAATTTGTTTCCCCTTGTCGTTGTAATTACCACGGAAAAGTGTGCCATTTAGGGCTTGGTCTGCCCTGGTAAAGAACATATTGGATGTTATGTATGCCCCTTTTAAGTGTATATATGTACAGGTTATTGTCAAGGATCTGTCGGTGCCTCTGTCTGTTTGTAACACTATTGTTCCTGCAGTGTCTTGCTTGTGTAGCTGACGTTGGCACGGATATAAAACAAAATGGCCTGTTATAGCGCAATACGTGGATGGTCATTTTTAGTATGTCATATAACGATCGCCATGTTCCACCTTTGAACCGAACTGCTCTTTCACACAGCCGATGCTCCACGCCTCACTCTGTCGTGTGAAATAGGATTAGCCTTCTGAATCACACCACTTCTGAGAGGGGTTGAATGAACACTGTGGATATGGTGTAAGACCACTTCATGAAAGTGATCCTCAGTTGGCA
This sequence comes from Novumbra hubbsi, assembly GCA_016801125.1. Taxonomy (NCBI): domain Eukaryota; kingdom Metazoa; phylum Chordata; class Actinopteri; order Esociformes; family Umbridae; genus Novumbra; species Novumbra hubbsi. The sequence goes on along the minus strand of JACXGK010010318.1, from coordinate 13,465 downwards.
AGCTGGTTAATACATTCGACTTGAGCTGTTCCTGGCCTCTTTGCCAACCTTCTAAAACTGTTTTGGGCAATGTCCTTTGGTATAGAAATGGCCGTCGTATAGACAAAATGGACCCCAATTGTTCATGGATGAGGCCAGAGAAAGACTTTGAAACCGGCCAAGTTACTAAACGCATTGTACTGAACAAGCCCTGTGTAGACTCTAGTTGTGAGGAACGATGAACATTGAGGCCGGAGTTGAACATGAATCCTCCTGTATCCTCGCTTTGATAATGAGGTTTTTAGAAATTCAGAGAGTTGGCTGTTTAGATAAATGCCAAAAAGTCTCACCCCTTACAGCGGCTCCGATCCAGTGCCCACCTGCCACCATACCCGTGTTACCCACGCCGTGCCCTGTTCATGCCCGTGCTGGGAGTTCTCCAGCAGGTGCAGGTTCTGTGTGCTTCTACGTGAACTGTATTTAAAAAGCTCTGTGGAAAAGAAGACTTTGTACAATAATACACATTCTGAAAGGATTCTTTCCTGTGTCTTTTCTTCCTGTTTTCACCAACATGTCTACCTGTTTCTCTGGAGCTTTGGCACCGATCTGCTGTTTCTTATGAGCATGTGAAAGTAGGTTTGGTGACTGGCGAGGTGGTTTTAATGCAGGTACATAGTTGAGAGTAATGTGTTACGTCCAGTAGAAAGCCAAATTGGTGTCTTCCAGGGTTTCCAGCATCTCTTCAGGCCCCAGATGATTGATATTGTGTTTTAATCTAACATTTAATACTAGATTGATGAAAAACAATTAACAATTTTTGAATGAGACCAATTGAGGGTTAAAACATGTATGTGAAACATCCTGGGAGGCTCAATGGAGCTTTTTAAACCCAGGGATAGTCAAGACCAAGCTGCCTTAACTCCAATACCACTATAAACTGCTGTATAAGTTCACTATTCCCATCACACAGTCCTGCTACACTGCCAACGTGATCTGTGGTAGTGTAAATACGTAGCATATAATACATTAAACTGTCACACCGTTTTAATATGGTATAGTATGTCATAATACAAAGCGCAACCAAAACAAATAATGGGTTCTGAATATACTTAGTGTTAAGCCTGGGTTATGGTTTGAAAAGAAATCACCTCTGGTTGGTTTCAAACTGGTGACCATTGGAATGAAGGTTGGTAAATCCCTGGCCAACAAACCACTTGACCATACTTTACATGAACCTGTTAAGGCGCTAAGATCTGACCCTAGCAGTGGCTACACTGTCCATGACGCAATGTACCCAACGACAGCGTCAAAGATCAGGAATGCCTGTCTTGTGAAATGATGTATATGAAGTGATATTTAGGGAAAAATAATAATAATTCAGGTTAAAAGTATGCATTTAAGCAAACAAACAATGGCCGACTTTCCAATGAACAAACATAGGTACACAGTGAGCATTTCTACCTAAAAAAATCCTGCAATTGATTGAAAGCCTCTAAATGGAGTCAGAGCCACAGACAAATGTTCTTGTTTGGACTCTTTGAATTGCGGAACTTAGCTAGTCAAACCCATTTTGCATACCTGCCCGAGACGGCAGAGAAGCTGTGTTTAATTCAGCTACTCAGTATGCTTATCCTCTTGCGTCCATATTGCTGCTGTGCCGGGCCACAATGATTTACCCATGCGAAAGTGCTTGATAAGTACTTACCATGGTAATCTGCTAGATGGAGGAGCGTCCTCACCTGGGATCTCTCCCTTCTGGGCTTTTCACTCCTGCCACCACCAGTCTCGGCTGTAAACCAGAAAAATGTCTTCTGTTCCCTGTTTGCTAAACTCTCAAGGGAGTCCATATTCTCCTGACTGCTGCATGGATGAGGTTGGTTGCAACTAAAAGACCATGGGAAAGCTTTTAATCCGTTAATGGCTTTGTGTCTCTCCGTAATATCGCCAGAGTTATTGAGCAAGATCTAAAACAGGCCTAGAGGTTAATATCTTTTATTGATATTAATGAGAGCATATTTAATTCTTCAAATAAGCCTACACTTTTCTGAATAAGCCTCAGCATTGTAAGATGAATGCATAATGTATTCTACAGAAATGTAGGTATCCCATCATTTTGAGAGTGTTTGTATAGATGCTCTACAGATTATGAACAGATTATCTACTGATAATCTACTGACTATCAGTAACGTTTTACCTAACTATCTACTAACCCTTATCCTAAGACTTATTTTGATCCTGACCATACACTTAGCAAGTAGTTGCTTATCAACTGTTTGTTGACAGTTAGTTTGATTTGAGTTGATAGAAGTATCAATAAAACATCTAGAGATGGAAATTTGGACTCTCAAAATGAAATGTGACGAGGAGGATTTTTTCTCATATGGAATGTTTATGTAACAACAATCATCATTATAGCTTCAACATTTTAACCTCAAATGTATTAACTTCACGTCAAATTTAATACATTTTTTAAAGATTTATTTTACAAACATAAAAGGATTTATGTATTGTTAGGTTTAAAAAAAACAATCAAAACTTAAGAAAGGTCATGTGCTCACAATCATGAAAAATTGGTGTCCCACATTTGGGCCCTATCCCCTAGGTTGGGAACACACATGTGGTCTATAGCAAATTAACTTCTTGTGATGGGGACAACACAAGTAGTCTGTACAAGAAACAGACCCACTGAACCAAAACGAGTGAATATTAGGGATATTCAGATGTCTGTGAAGGTGAACTCACTAATATTGATGCATTGTGACAGTATGTGTTTCTGGACTAAGACACTACTATTGGCCTTAGGGGAGGTAAGTCCCGGGAATAAGGGTGCTGTAGAAACACTGCTAGTTAGCCAGGTGTGTGGGAGATAATCGGACACACACACGCTCCTGGCAGCTTACCTGGAGTGGGAGTTGAACTGATTAACTGCTAGATTTAGGAAAACACCACTTATGAAATCACCTGCATTCACATACGCTCTCTGGAAGAGCACACGGGACTAGAACAATCCATCCGTTTCCTATTTCAATCTGACTATTCACGCCGTCCATCACATCATAACAAACCACGTTCATTAGATAGACAGAAATCCCTTGGAATGAATGCTCATAAGCGTCATTTTAGTCCATATCATTTAGGACCTTCAAACAGCGTGTTTGGAATCACGAGGACCAAACCACATTCACATTGGGGAGGGACGACGTTCAGTTGCAACATGTGTCACGTGCCGTGTTTGTACGTGTACATGGGTTTGGAACACACCAATGGAGTTAGGCCGATTCCCTGAAATGACGTGCCGCGGTGCTAGCCAGGTGGACAGTGGGTCTGTGTGTGTGTGAGGTGTGTGTGCGCCCTTGCGTGTGTGTGAGGAAAAGGGTTCGAGAGTTATCTCTCCCAGCAGTCCCCAAGTGAAACCTTTACAACCTTCAGAAGAAAACAAAATTGATAACATTTGGCGAAATTAAATGCACCTGCTGGAGCAAGCAGAAAAATATAAACGACTGAATTAATGTCTAAAAGGATGGCAGAGGCCAGCTTACTTCTGAGAGGGGAGCCGGGGAAGGAGGAGGTGCTGAGGGCCCCCTGGAGCCTGGAGACGGAGATACGGGGGATGAGCTGTAACCCCGTAAGTGCTGGTAGATAGTACCTGAGTGGGTCCTATGCGATGCAACACAATACTGGATTACACACAATAAACGTGGTTTGTAATGACAAGTGATAAAATGAGCTATAATCACTGCTTGTTTCTCATAATTTTAGAAAGTTCTTCTGTTACTTAAATCCTTCACTATTACATGTCCACATTGTTTGTGATTGGATGCCTGATACTAACGTGGCTTAAAAATAACCAATTACTCAATACAATCTCCACTGGCAAGGAAACACATTTCATGTCTGGCTGCAATCATGAAAAGCACTTTTTTTCTTCTATTCTGGCTACTCATAATGGACTATTCGTCTGAGTAAGTTCTTTCCCAGGTTCCATATTGATTCTATTTCGGAGTAGTGTAAACTCAACCTAGGAGATTAAACACTTGAATCCTAGTGAACTGGAGAGAAGTATTTCCCACACATTCAGATTGCTGTCTTGGCTGGAGAAGATATGAATCCCCCCTGAGAAGAAGACGGGTTACCATCTGGTCATTTCTTTCTCCATTAAAGGGTGATGACCTCCTCTTGGGGCCCAGGTCTGAGTTCCCTCCGCTGTGAGGACTCCATCATCGCCACGCCACGATCTGCTCACGCAGTATTTCCCGAATTGTGCCTTCTGCATTTTTTTTGCTATCTCATGATTAACTGAGCTGCAGAGGGATTGGATTGCTTCCTGGCTCTTTTAAACCTACTGGCTTCGTTATTATGAATCTAGATACACTGTCCCTCTGGGTACCACACTTCCCATCGCATTTGTTACGACACAACTGTCTGATAATATTAGCTTCAAGTTGCAACTGGTGATATTGTGAATATATTTGTAATATCATCACAGTATTGAGATTAAACTTAAATCATAATACTATATTACAAAGTTTAGATACGACTCATCGATCTGCTCAACAGTAATGGTCCAAAAGTTTAATTTGTTGTTCACCATCTTTAAAACTTGTTTACAGAGGCAAAGCTTTTCTTATACCCATTCTGGATTGTAGGGTTTATTAATTCTATTATTCATTCATTATAACGTCTGCTGTCACAAAAACAAATGTTGTCTTCGAGAGCCATTGTCAACAGTTTTCTCTTAACAATCCTATCACTGTTGCGTTGTTATACATCATAACAAGTCCACTGGACTGATTAATGCTGTCATTTTATCTCGTTTTCCTCACCTCATTCTCAGTGTCCTCTGTGATCCCGCTGTACCTTCGCTCTGTCTCAGTGACCTCTGTGATCCTGCTGTACCTTCGCTCTGTCTCAGTGACCTCTGTGATCCTGCTATACCTTCGCTCTGTCTCAGTGACCTCTGTGATCCTGCTGTACCTTCGCTCTGTCTCAGTGACCTCTGTGATCCTGCTGTACCGTTGCTCTGTCTCAGTGACCTCTGTGATCCTGCTGTACCTTCGCTCTGTCTCAGTCACCTCTGTGATCCTGTTGTACCTTCGCTCTGTCTCAGTGACCTCTGTGATCCTGCTGTACCTTTGCTCTGTCTCCATAAATCTGAATCTACAGTCATAATCTGTTTACTTACAATGTTTATTTTGTTTTACATTGAACATTTTAACCATTAAGACTTACTCATCTTAAGGTATTTTGGTGGGACAACAGCACAACTTAATAGCAGTGAGTCAATCTTCCTTAGTGATGGACCTATCAGGTTGACCTATCAAGTCAGGGCAAAACGACTAATTAAGAACTAACTAATAAAATACAAATCGCAAGTGTCATTTCACGACGGCAATGGTGTGGTAATATCAATACCTTTTTTAATTCTCACGTCTTCTCCCATGTTTACTCCTCCTGTCTCTCTACTCCCATGTTTACTCCTCCTGTTTCTCTACTCCCATGTTTACTCCTCCTGTCTCTCTACTCCCATGTTTACTCCTCCTGTCTCTCTACTCCCATGTTTACTCCTCCTGTCTCTCTACTCCTATGTTTACTCCTCCTGTCTCTCTGGAGGGTCAGATCCATGGCTGCCCTCTGGCACTTTCCGCTCCATCTGTCACCTCCTGTCTCTCACTCCTCTCATCACCTCCTTCTCTGTCTAGCCAGTGACACTGTGTCTTTGCGCTGCTGTGTCTCTGTTGTCTTGTGCGCTGTAGGTGTGCACTTCATAGATCACAATACTGTTCCTTTTGTGGCTGATGACGACGGGGAATTCCAATGCGTCCTCATTGGGAGCTGATGAATACTTAGTCTAAAGTGCATTTCCAGGGCTTTAAAACATGATACCACCTCCACGAAGGCAAACAATTTGAAGCAAAACCTCTTACCTATATTGATGTTATCAACTTGATTTTAAATGCATTATAACGTTAACAAGCCAGTTATAGTCCACATCATGTTTGCTCACAAACATTTCATTAATCGGTAGATATCTTGATGGTATTTGCTAGCGATGATTACATTGTCCCCCCCGTCAAAGTATATTTGATAATATTATGCTGGTTGCAATTTGTTTTATCTAAATAAATTGCTAGTTTAGCCATGTTGCGGTATTCCGAAAGTCCTATTGCAAGGGTATATTGATTGTTAGTGAACATGGAAATTATGAGACAGTGATTGTAAATTACAATTTGCAATGATGCAACAGTGGAGACACACCTTTCTACCTGCTTGGGTTGTGGCAGACTTCTGCTTATTGTCAACATCGATGCTTGTAACATTTATTACTTACAATTGCCAATTCTTTTCTCATTCACTGTTTCCGTTTCTCTGGCAGTGTCTGTCTGGGGAAACAGTAAGGAAATTCTCTCTCCCTCCTTCATGTTTCCCCCTCTCCCCCCCTCCCCCCCTCCCCTGTGTGGTCTGACTTGCGCTGCAGATTTCTACGCTTAGGTCGTCCAACTCTGTCCCCCCGCGGACTTGTTTAACAGAGAGGCGCTACCCGAAGTTATCCACCTCTTCATCTGTTGGTGACTGCCAGGTCAGTAGAATAACATTATACTCTTCACGTAGGAGCTGTTGTTTTCGGTTATTTAATAGCCAAATAGAAACTTCTATTTACTTTCATACGTATTAACTTCGATCTTAGCCTTGGTAATAAAATACTTTAGGTTGAAGATGATGACTAATGGTGCTGTTGAATTAGTTATGAAATACTCAACTATCAGATTTTGATTGCTGTTCATCCTACATTACCCCATTTTCTAGATAGTTTGAAATCGTTTGGACTATTTGCAATCTTGCCATGTCCCAACCTGATTTGAAGACGGTGTAGTGTTTTATTTAATAAACAAATATATAAACACTAAACTCTATACTTGCACGTACGCAAAAAGTTATTCCCATTCAAAATGTAATCTAATGTATGCTTTGATGTAATCTAACTGTAATATAATCTAAATCTAACTTCAAACCCCACAAAACACCTAACCCTAACCTAACCCTAACCTTAACCCCCTAACCTAACCCTAACCTTAACCCCCTAACCTAACTCTAACATTTACCCCCTAACCTAACCCTAACTTAACGCTAAACTTTACACCCTAACCTAACACAAACCTTTATCCCATAACCTAACTCTAACTTTTACCCCATAACCTAACCCAAACCTTTACACCATAACCTAACCCAAACCTTTACACCATAACCTAACCCAAACCTTTACACCATAACCTAACCCAAACCTTTACACCATAACCTAACCCTAACTTGGTTTTACTATTTGTGGTCCCCACCAGTTATTTAAAATGGGAATACATACACACACACACACACACACACCCCACATCTACACGTACACACACTCACCACACAGCCCACATCTACACATACACACACACACACCACACATACATGCACACGCACACACACCACACACACCGCTCACGTGGATAGCAGATGGGACTGTAATGGTAGAGCCTCTTGGTTTTGTTGAAGTGTGTTTTACAGGCATGACAGCTCCATTTTGTCCCCAAAGAGCTCCAGCTGCAATAAAGGAGTTGACCCACAAAAACACACAAGGATGTCTAACTCAGCTATGTAAGGTCAATAAAACGTATACCTCTTCAAAACCCTAACCCTAAGTTAACCCTAACCCTAAGTTAACCCTAACCCTAAGTTAACCCTAACCCTAAGTTTACCATAACTCTATGTTAACCCTAACTCTATGTTAACCCTAACTCTATGTTAGCCCTTACTAAGTTAACCCTAACCCTAAGTTAACCCTAACCCTATGTTAACCATAACCCTATGTTCACCCTAACTCTATGTTAACCCTTACTATGTTAACCCTAACCCTATGTTAACCCTAACTCTATGTTAACCCTAACCCTATGTTAACCATAACCCAATGTTTACCCTAACTCTATGTTAACCCTTACTGTGTTAACCCTAACCCTAAGTTAACCCTAACCCTAAGTTTACCCTAACTATATGTTAACCCTAACTCTATGTTAGCCCTTACTAAGTTAACCCTAACCCTTTGTTAACCCTAACCCTAAGTTAACTCTTACCCTATGTGTACCCTAACCCTAAGTTAACCCTAACCCTATGTTCACCCTAACTCTATGTTAACCCTTACTATGTTAACCCTAACCCTATGTTTACCCTAACTCTATGTTAGCCCTTACTATGTTAACCCTAACCCTATGTTTACCCTAACTCTATGTTTACCCTAACCCTAAGTTAACCCTAACCCTATGTAAACCCTAACTCTATGTTAACCCTAATTATGTTAACCCTTACTTTAAGTTAACCCTAACTCTATGTTAACCCTAACTCTATGTTAACCCTAACTATGTTAACCCTTACTCTAAGTTAACCCTAACTCTATGTAAACCCTTACTCTAAGTTAACCCTAACTCTATGTTAACCCTAACTATATGTTAACCCTAACTATGTTAACCCTAACTTTATGTTAACTCTAACTCAATGTTAACCCTAACTCTATGTTTACTCTAATACCCAAATCCTCAACGTAACCCTAAATTATAACAATCACCCCTATTGTAAAGTCCTAATGTGCATTTTTCTGGGTTTTACTATACTGTGTGCTTTTTTCTATCTTCATGAATAACAGTAAAGGACATAGAAACAGTGGCTCTGGTTAAACTGCTACGAGGTTATGTTGACTACGTCCTGGTGCACAAGGCCAAGCATACGATATTGAATGTGTGTGACCACAGGGTCAGTGTGCAGGCACTAGGATGGGGATCGGTCGTGTCTGAGGTCCGGCCTTAGAGCTGTACATTTAAGCCTTCAGCCTAGCTGGCTGAGTAGGGACATTTTCACAAGTGTATTGCACTCAACGGAAGTGCCCGTTTTTTCAGACTTTTATATTTGCGGGTAAATTATGCAACCTAATGGATGCTCCTCTGTTCTTCTCTGTTGAGTTGAAGAGAATGCATCACATTGTTGGGGATTATGAAGGGTTGCAGGGGGATGAAGAGATTTAAAAGAGAGAGACAGAGAGGGGGAGAGAGGGAGAGAGAGAGAGAGGGAGCAAGAGAGAGAGAGAGGAGGAGGAGAGACGGGGTATCTCCAGGGGAAAGATGGAGCCAGCGACTTTAGAGACATAATCCTGCCTGTTTCTTGCCGAGAAACCTGTCTGTCTGTTGGTCTCTCTCCTTCTCTGTCACACACACACGTAATCACACACACACAATCACACACACACATAATCACACACACACACAATCACACACACACGCAATCACACACACACATAATCACACATTACACTGCTACAATGGCCATAAGTACCCAACACACACGCATGGAGGAGCCCAAAAGTGACAGGAGAAGCAGAAAATGTCTCTTCAAGCCAATGTGGAAGGAGCACAGAGGGTTTGAACCAACAGCCCAGCGGACCAGCGTTGATACCTGTGGTAAGAATCCTGCTTGGCTTCTGGCCAGAGAGCTGATGGCCACATTACAGCACATGGAGATCCTTCTAGTCTCCATGGCTACTCCTGATGTGGTCAGATGATTCAGGTTCCCCTAGATTAAATGCTTCTCCGCTAATTCACTACTAAACATCTCAGCTAATTCATTACTTAACTTGTCACCTTATTCACTACTGAACATCTCAGTTTATTCACTACAGAACATTTTCACCAATTCACTACTGAACATCTCAGCTAATTCACTACTCAACATCTCCAATGAATTACTAATGAACATCTCCATTAATTCACTACTGAACATCTTCGCTAATTCAATACGGAACATCTCATCTTATTCACTACTGAACATCTCAGCTAATTCACTACCGAACAACTCCGCTCATTCACTACTGTACATCTTTGCTAATTCAGTAAGGAATATCTCCACTAATTCAATACTGAACATCTCCACGAATTCACTACTGAACACCTTCGCTAATTCCATACGGAACATCTCAGCTTATTACTACTGAACATCTCAGCTAATTCACTACTAAAAATTGCAATTTCCGTACAAAAAAAACTCCACCAATTTACTACTTTTCTCCACAAATTCAGTACTTAACATCTCTGCTAATTCAGTACTGAACATTTCCACTAATTCTGTTAGAAACATCTCAGCTAATTCACTAATGAACATCTCTACTAATTCACTACTGATTTGTGACAGAAATAGACTAAATGAATACAACAACTAAAACGATAGGGTCCCCAGATCAATGTAACACATCAGCCATATGCCGCAGGGTGAAACCCAGATGTCCAAGCCATACATTCATCACTCTGATGCGGTGGCTGTCGTGTCGTTCGTACTCGTGGGCCTTTTGAATGACTAAACGCTTTCATAAAGTAGGAATCGGCGGTTGGCATTAGAGACAGATGCGTTACAAGGTTCCACAACAGCAAGGTGTTACGCGAACCCTCTCCTCGTAATGACTCCGGTTGGTGACGCTCTGTTGCCCAATGCTGACCACAGGCACTATAAGTACAGAGCGGGTAGATGGTCAGGAACAATGTGCCTCTCGTGGACCCAGCTGGAATCGATGCCTCTTTTATTCTTGTGATAGACCCGTGGTAATGAAGTTAAAACCATATAAATGGACATGCAGCAAATAACGATGTCTCTTCAATGGAAATCTAATTTACTCTGTGCGGTTTTCTGGTACAAGCTATTGATTCCGGGGGGGATTCTTAATTCTGGTATTTGTTTTTAGCTCACATTCAATTTGGATTCTTGTCTCCATCTTCCCTCTCCATCTGTCTCTCACCCTCTCCCCCATCCAGCACTCATATCTGTGCAGAAGCACTTCCTGTCATACTCTGGTGTGTTCAACTAACATCCAATGAAGTCAATTGTCTCAATATATATACACACACACACACACACACACACATTCACAAATCCCATTTACATTCAAATAGAATTCCAACACTACGAAGCCAGGTATTCACACACAGACACACACACAGATACAAACGCAGCAGAAGTACCTAATGATAATTGCTGAGGACAAATATATTGAGTTACACTTGTATGTATATAGTATATACAATACTGCTGATAATTAGAGAAAAATACAGATACATTTTAATAAACCTAAACGTAACCCTTAAGCATTTTGAAGTCACTACATGCAATAAGTCTTGACTTTTTACTGCTTCATGTTTTTATAAAACGTCAATCTGGTCCGTTCACTGCGATTTGTATTTACTTGTCGTGTCAGGACATTTTGGCAAAAGGGAAAAAAGCATACAACACACGCACGTCTGCTGTAACTTCCTGTGGACGGAGACGGTTGTCTTGACAACGTCAATGACATGACGAGTTGTGTTTCATATGTCTGAACGGAGACGAAGGGTTGGATCACCTGAGGCAGAGATGAGGTCCACTCCTGTCCCCGTCACCGTCTGGCTGGACCGCGTGACAGATACCAGGCTGGAACTGGACCGCGTGACAGATACCAGGCTGGAATAATTTGATCTCAGCCCCGGTTGGGCCCGCTTGGTCACTCCATTACGCCGACAGCACACACATGCACGCATGCACACACACACACACACACAGGCTTGCACACACACACGCTTGCACTCAGACACACACACACCTGCATATGGGGACGCAGACTCTCGCTCCCGAATGCAACTTTATTGAATATAAAACACACCGCAGGACGTGGTCTAATATCATTCTGTGTGAAGTGAACGAGCTTCACATTAAACCGTGATAACAGTGAGAAGCAGACGCTGTTCATTACCTTTCATCTCCTATAGCTCTGACATAAGCAGCACGGCAGAAAATAATGAAGATAGAGGGAGAGACTCTCGAATTCATCTCCATACGTCCGTGGATCATTCACATGGGCTTTGCTGGGTTTGAAACACATCCAGGGAGGAGGTACTGCCGGAGAGCAGCTGGTGATTGGGCCAGAGGCTGGTGCGTAGCAGGACATGGGTTCATGACCTGGTGACCCAATGAAAACACAGATTGCAACCACATCACCTGCTACTAGCGTCATGCCGTGTTAAAGTGACGGATGCTGATGGAGGTGAGCATGTACAGTCATTGTGACTCTTAGTTGTTCATGGTTAATACAGATCATGTCACATGTTTTCCCCCCCTTCCCACACTAAGATACGCAGCAGCTTTATGATGGTGTGTGTGTAACCAGTGCCGGGTCTAGCCTTTGGATTTGGGGCCCCATCTCCCCCAGAGGTCAGAGGCCTCATAGCAATCCAGGGCCCTGAGCGACTGCTGATGTTGCTGAAGCCTTCAACCGGCCCTGTAAATAACCCAGATGTTAGTGGTTCCTGCTGGATCCTGAGACTCCTTAGCAGGAGGCGTCTGGAAACAACCCCCTGACACTGGAGGTACATCTGGTACGCGTCTCGCTATCTGTGGTTTACACATGTTAAATAATCATGTTCAATTCAAAGACCATTTGTAGTACTCAGAGAAATTACAAAATGTCCTGCACAGAGCAACTTGCACAAATTCATTTAACTAAAAGAGAGATTCTGAACTTACAATATAGCTCGGTATGTGTATTGACTTGTTTGTGGTTTTTGGTTGCCAGTCTTTATTTTTCGACCCAACAGGACAGTTACATGTAAAGTGGGACGGCTGGTGGGTTGAACCTCAGAACACTGGGAGGCTACAGGCTTCTGTCCCTACTAATAGGTTGACCGTTGTGGCTGGGGTCAACCGTCTTGCATCCCATTGGAGCAGGTTACCCCCCATGCACAACCCCCTCCCCACAGTGGGTCAGCCCCCAGGGGGGCAACAGGCGTGCACGTACCCTCCTCCGGGAGAGATGACATCATCGCTCCGCCCCTGACCTCTGGTTTGTGGTTCATCACATAAACGTCTCCGTCGGTAATAATATTTGGGTTTGGCCCTGAGAGCCTGGGAACGTCGTATGATAAGTGGATAAGAGGTTATTCAATTAGTAGAAGGGCAGAATAATGCCGCTCATTTAAAGAGAAAGTAGGGGAGTCGCTATGAGATGGGGAGTGGTGACAGGGGGGGTGCAAAGGAGCAGGGTAGAAGGAGGAGAAATAAAAGACGAAAAGAGGGTATGGGGAGCAACAGTTTATGTATTCCACATTCACCTGGAATAACAATTTGACTAAGAGCAGTGCTTTCCTCTCCTCTATCCTCCTACCCCCTCTCCTCCGTTCTCCTACCCCCTCTCCTCCATCCTTATACCCCCTCTCCTCCATCCTTATACCCCCTCTCCTCCATCTTCCTACCCCCTCTCCTCCATCCTTATACCCCCTCTCCTCCGTTCTCCTACCCCCTCTCCTCCATCTTCCTACCCCCTCTCCTCCATCCTTATACCCCCTCTCCTCCGTTCTCCTACCCCCTCTCCTCCGTTCTCCTACCCCCCCTCCTCCATCCTCCTACCCTCTCTCCTCCATCCTTATACCCCCTCTCCTCCGTTCTCCTA
>JACXGK010010317.1:0-18176 GCA_016801125.1 Novumbra hubbsi | reverse complement strand
TGGGGGGGGGGGGGGGGGGGGGACGACACCTTCATACCTGAAGTGCAGTAATGCGCCAAACGGAAGCGCCGAACGGGGGGAGAGCGGATGGGAAGCCAGGGTTGATATGCTCTGCAGCTGATGGCGAGTGGACCGCAGGTGTGTCAGTTGAGCAGGTGGGATGGAAGATGTGGTCTGGAGCACCGGAGCCTGGAGCCAACAGCTGACCAACGGTAAACCCGGCCCGGACTTGGCCTGGGCCGTGACGACCACTCTAGTATCCTGCAACATTAAACTCTGTTACACGTCTAGTAGTAGCTGGCCCGTGGGTAGTCAGGATATCTATTCATCTGAATAATGGGATTAAAGGTTTATTCATTGACGTTCAGCCAAATTGTTTCTCTGTAGAATGTACAACAACACATGTAAAACAAAAAAAACATATCATGTAATCACGGCTGTAAATGGGTATGGATAAGGGTGTGTGAAAAAATAATGACATTTACAATTTGCTTACATCTCTGCAATCTAAATATAGGTCTATTTATCCGTATTCTAAAGCTGTTGCTACCCTAAAGATTTTGCTATGACTTTTTTCATTTTAGGGGATCAAGTTAGTTTAAATGTTATTAAATATAGGTGTAAACATGGAAAATGTTGTCTTTGTATAAATATAATTTCAATCAAACTACCAGCAGCTCAACTTTCTCCTGTTGTGATGTTCAAACACAAAATGTCTGTTTCTAAGTGTGACAGCCAGTCCTGTGCCCTCTTGGCTGTAACAGTTCTATGTTCACTGTCTTTTGGTTTTATTTCTATGTTCGTTGATCGGTTTCAACTGTGTCTAGTTAAGTCTTCACTTGCACCTTGTTTAGCCCTCATTGTGTCCTAGTGTTTCTTGTCAGTCGTTGCGGGATGTCATTGTTGCAGTGCTAGGGATGTTGTCATATATTTCAATCATTGCATGCAAGTTAGCCTTTGATGTAAAGACTGTTATGTTCATGTACACCTCTGTGGCTGGATCCTGCCTTCATAGAACTTTATATTACAAAAGATATATGTGATAGATGAAAGACAAATTAGGCTGTTTAATCAAATTGTGTTTCTCAAGTTGCTGGAGGGTATTCATTTAATAATTTTCTTATCAGAGTGTTTATCACATTATAATTTGTATTATGATGCATAATATGGTATTTTTTGTACGCGTAATAGGTGGGCCAGCACTATTAAGAAAGCCCCTCAAGGCAAATTGCCTAATCCTGATCATTTATCTAAAGTTAACTTGCGTCACGACGATTGCATTTCTGTCTGGAATGACTCCTACTAAGCACCCCCCCACCCCCCTCCCCACACTACCCTAAACGGTTAATTAAAGATTGAAAAAGAATGTACAGTAGTCTACAATAAGAGGAATGTTCAGTAGCCTACAATACAAGGAATGTACAGTAGCCTACAAGACAAGGAATGTTCAGTAGCCTACAAGACAAGGAATGTTCATTGCCTACAAGACAAGGAATGTTCATTAGCCTAACATACAAGGAATGTACAGTAGCCTACAATACAAGGAATGTACAGTAGCCTACAAGACAAGGAATGTTCAGTAGCCTACAAGACAAGGAATGTTCATTAGCCTACAATACAAGGAATGTACAGTAGCCTACAATACAAGGAATGTACAGTAGCCTACAATTCAAGGAATGTTCAGTAGCCTACAATAAAAGGAATGTTTAGTACGTACAGCGTCTGCCCATTTCACTGTGGAAAGTTGTTCATTATTCTCTGGCTTTTCCATGTGGGTTGTAGCGCCAACCTGCGTGTGGCATTTGTCTTCCTCTGGCTTTTCCATGTGGGTTGTAGCGCCAGCCTGCGTGTGGCATTCCTCTTTATTTATGGCGGTAGATGTGCTTGGGAAACGTACCATCCGTCCAGAGGACCAACAGGCTTAAACGGCAGCCATGTGCTCGACAAAGATAGTCGTAGTCCCAACAGTCTAGTGTAAAGTAGATGAGTCACCCCATTATGAGGTGCTGTGTGTTTAAGTGTGTGCGCACGGGCATGCTCCTTTGTGTGTGTGTGTGTGTGTGTGCATTTGTTTCTTACGGGCAACAAAATTGAGCCTCGGTAGACAACCATGTTGGACTTGGGCCACTATAGCAAAATTAACAGAGATTGTACATTATTTACTCTTAAATGGTTCACCCGGTACAGCCAGACAAAGACTGGTCACCCCTCTGAGCCTGGTTCCTATGATGGCCATTTTCATTGTCTATACAGTTTAGAGTTAGGCGAGTAAGAAAGAAAACTCTTTCTCCGCCATTAACAGTTTATTAAATCACTTTCAAGGAGAGCATAGTTCACTTCCACACATGTGACAGTGAAGTATCTCCAACTAAATCATAGTTGCATTCAATTGACTCAACATAGAGATAGGTGTCACAAACAAACAAAGACCAGATCTTCTTCTCCAATGTTTAGGATGCCATTAACATTCCTCTTACTTATCCAAAGTGTCTTTTTCTAAAATCAAGCATAACCAAGCTTAAACAGTATCAGTTGTATTACCAACATTCCTCTCTAGGTTTCTTCTTACATCTTTGCCCCTTTAAGGAGTTTTTCAGTGTGCTTCTTCAACACAGTTGTTGCTCACTCCTTGGGATTTCCGTGCTGGGTGTTTTGTAAAAGCACTGCTGGTGTAAAAAGATATCTCACCTCTCTCTTTCTCTCTATCATTATCACTGTCTCTCTAGCCGTCTCTCTCTCATTCTCTATCTGTCTCGCCATGTCTGTCTCACCTCTCTCTTTCTCTCTATCAGTATCACTGTCTCTCTAGTCGTCTCTCTCTCATTCTCTATCTGTCTCGCCATGTCTGTCTCACCTCTCTTTCTCTCTATCAGTATCACTGTCTCTCTAGCCGTCTCTCTCTCCTTCTCTATCTGTCTCGCCATGTCTGTCTCACCTCTCTCTTTCTCTCTATCAGTATCACTGTCTCTCTACCCGTCTCTCTCTCATTCTCTATCTGTCTTGCCATGTCTGTCTCACCTCTCTTTCTCTCTATCAGTATCATTGTCTCTCTAGCCGTCTCTCTCTCCTTCTCTATCTGTCTCGCCATGTCTGTCTCACCTCTCTCTCCACAATATATAACACAACAATAGAGATGGATTAGGAACATGGATCACAAGGATTATTACATTGATTAGGATAACAACACAATTATGTCAGTGCTCTTTCTCTGACATGTGCACATGACAAGCCCAACATAATGAAATCAAGACCCAATCAAAATAATCAGCTTCTCTAACAAATTTTATTTAACATCACGCTCTCATCGGTACTTGTCACAATTTCTAATCAAATATTCATTTATATCACCTGTTATTAATGTCTTGATCTGAGCAGAATCAGCTATAGTATTTACATTGTCATTTCAGACGCCTTTGATCATAGTCTTTGCGCTACATGCCTAGCTTAAGGCCACAAAAACAAATGGTTCACCTTGCTTGGACTACTTTTCTGCCTAGATGAAAGACAACCCCAAAACCTGGTTCTGTTTCTATCAAAAATGGCTCAATGATTCGAACCAGCAATAATTTATTTACTGGTCCACTTTAACCCTGAAGTGGGGAAGTCATTCTGTGGAGTTTTGAGCAGCCTTTCTCTTCAATGTTGTGCTTGATTAATTGCGGTCACTAATTAGTTAAGATTTCTTTGCACTTGGTTGTCATGGTCTTAATTGGACTTTCATTGAAAGGAAGAACCTCCAGGCACTGGGCCATCCATGGAATGAATTTGACACCCCTGCTTTAAACACAAGGCTAAATGCTATCTGTTAGACAGCACAGTCAAATTATTATCAAATAACTAAAGATACACTTTTCCTGTCGGTCAAAGGACCAATAACCAGCAGGAAACAACTATGAATATTTCCCAAAAGTCCAAATATTCTTCAATTAAAGAACAGTAAACCACTGGGCTCATTGATGTAAAGATGGACACAGCTTGACTCTCTTCTAAACAACATCAGAGCAACCAGGGTAATTTAACTTTTCAAAAGGGAACTGCATAGAAATTCAATGAATATTTTTACAGAAAAGAATGAAAGCATACTACCTAAAAGTTAAAGAATGATGGCCTTTGCCTGCTATTATAGTGTACGGAAGAAAATCGAATTACCTTGCAAATTGATTTTCAAAAGAAACCCACACTCTGCATGCTGAGGAGCCATAGGTTTGGCTGCTGCCACTCAGGATATTGTGAGGACAACATGGACTTGGTTCAAATGTGTCATCTACTAATATGACACCATTCTGTCATAAGTGTGTACATTGTGGTTGACACGCTCTTGTCTACATTCATATTGGAGAGAAAAATTTTAATCAGTGACTAGGATTTTGCAGGCATTTCTTATGGTGTATTGTGTATGTTTTTGGAGAGTTCATCAAGAGATTATGAATGTCATGTTTGTGTGGTTAGTAATGGAATGACAGTAGCAGTATACGGCAGCCTGGGCTGATAGCTCTGTTATTTGAATATGTTTAATTCTTTTTTATTTTATATGCATATTTCGTGAATACCTTTTTGTTTGGGAGTTGCTGATCACTTGTATCTACTTTTTTTTTCTTTAATCGATAGAGCTAGTTGATTGTTTTCATTTCAGACATTCTTGCATTAAAACAGGATTTGGAGAAGAGTGGCAATGTTCTATTTTACCTTAAAAGACCATTAAGTTTAACTTTACGTTGTACATTTAAAATAAAATAAAAACAAGGGGAAACTTCACTACTTCCGAAAGTGAGTAAGTTGTGGCTGATGCTGTGTCCTAGTGAGCTGAAAAATCTCAAGTGATGGGAATGTGAATGAGAACCTACATACACACCTTTTCAGGTAACGCGGAAGAGATGAGCAATTCGATACACAAGACAGATTTAGTTGTGTAGAATTGTGTATACCTGGTGTTAACTTGCCCCATTCTGACAAGTTGAACCAACATGATTTGTTTTCCAAATCCAGATTACATTTTTTTGGGTATACAGCATCACTATTGGCTTCTGTCTTCTGACCACCAATCTCTGTTTCATGCCATCTCCACCTTTACGTACATCTCCATCTTTAGAGGATATATTTCCATCTTTAGAGGATACATCTCAATTTTTAGCATCACTATTGTCTTTTGTCTTCTGATCACCTATCTCTGTTTCCTGACATCATCACCTTTAGTGGATACATCTTTAGAGGATACATCTCAATCTTTAGAGGAGATATTTCCATCTTTAAAGAATATATATTCATCTTTAGAAAATACATCTCCATCTTTAGTGGTTACAGAAGAAGTTGGCTTGGCCTCAATTCAGTGCTCTGTCATTATTATTGCTTTTGTGTCATTAAAAACATAAACACATTCTTATTTTTGAAAACATATTGTAAATCACTAGAAAATAAAACGGTTGAATCCAAAATGCAACAGAATTATCCCTTGTAATGAGGCTGAGATTACAAATCACCATTAGTCAAAACATAATTGTCTGGTGGAAGATGTTAGTATTTCTTTGGATAATTTTCTTTTTTTCTTTCTTTTTTTTTTCTTTTTTTTTTTACAACAAACGTTAGGCTGCATAATCATTGGTCCTTTTGGTAATCACTCTGTCAATCACCAATAGCCCTGTAGAACATCTGTTCTTCACTGATATGTAGAAAAGAACCATGACCACTGGGCAGATTTGTAGATGAGAGTCATGAGCACTGGGCAGATATGTAAATAAGAGTCATGAGCACTGGGCAGATATGTAAATGAGAGTTATGAGCACTAGGCAGATATGTAGATATGAGTCATGAGCACTGGGCAGATATGTAAATAAGAGTCATGAGCACTGGGCAGATATGTAAATGAGAGTTATGAGCACTAGGCAGATATGTAGATATGAGTCATGAGCACTGGGCAGATATGTAAATAAGAGTCATGAGCACTGGGCAGATATGTAAATAAGAGTCATGAGCACTGGGCAGATATGTAAATAAGAGTCATGAGCACTGGGCAGATATGTAAGTAAGAACCATGAACACTGGGCAGATATGTAAATAAGAACCATGAACACTGGGCAGATATGTAAATAAGAACCATGAACACTGGGCAGACATGTAAATAAGAACCATGAACACTGGGCAGATATGTAAATAAGAACCATGAACACTGGGCAGATATGTAAATAAGAGTCATGAGCACTGGGCAGATTCAGGTTCAAGGTTCAGTGGTCTCCTAATGTTTCCCAGAGCTATGTATGTATATATATACATATACAGTGTCTGGCCATTGTAATAATGTGATGTTATATTGTGTTTCCTAGGAGATAACAATGGGTGGCCCCATCTATTTGACAAGTATTTTGGGATGCCAAACGTATACGTGGGGACCAAGTCTGATAAATGCTGTAAGTATATGAAAGCCTGAAATCTGTCAATGTCCTGCATCTTTAGTTTTTTCTATGGCAGGTTAGTTCAATAAAATGTATTTAAGGAACCATATAAAAGAGAATTGGTGCAGAACCACCAACTATTCCTACCGGATCAGCAGTTTAGAATTAAAAAAATATAGATCCTCAAATGCTGATGATGTCTGAGTGAGAACGGCGCTGGTTAGGGGGTTTTAGTCCTCCCTATGTTGGGCAGATGTTGTGAGCATGTTATAGCAGAATTTTAAACAAACAAGCATTACAAGTACAGTTCGTATTGTCTTTTTCCCTCCTCGTTACCATGGGTGCTGATAATCATGACGGACATTTTATAAAAGAAAACATTGACCTTATATGGAACCTTCCATTGTCCTGAGCTGTACCACTCTTATGCTGTTTCACAATGTGTACTCTTTAAAAGTAGAAAGGGCATAAACCTAATCTATTTTACCAGATAGATTTTTTGATTTTTTTTAATTGATTTTGTATATATATCTATCTATACTGTATGTGCTAATTCTGATAATATTTTATTTGGAAACGTATATTGTAATTAATGCAAATTTTGCTACATGCAACTTTTTACCAATAATTGTTATTCCAATATTTACTATGTATTATTTTCTGTATTCTTCAGGGATTTTTCAGGGATTGTTGTAAAATGTCTGTAATGCTCCCACATTCATTAGAAATACTGGTTTGAGGATTCCAGATATCATTATCATTCCCTTCTGATTCCGTTCATCTTCGGTTCTTAATGGAATGTCTGGAAAACGTGGCAATCAGAGTGGAGGTAATTGGTCCTGTGCCCCTCGCTGTCTGTCTTCTACTCTGGGTTGTCTCTGTGCCATGACCTGCCTTTGGTGTCAGAATTATGTGAAACCACAATGGTGTGCAACATGGACATATTTAGATTAATGAACCAATGATAAAAAGATGATTTGAAAGTGTCAAATCAATTAACATGTGTCGGCATGCAGTTCAGATTGTTTTTGGTAATTTATTATTTATATTCTCTAATAGATTTGGGACTGACAAGTATATACTGTAAACCTGTTTCAATTAATTTGTTTTAAATAAGAAACATCATATCTAAATGTTAATCTTCTTAATAATGGTAGAATTATAAACAACACACAATGGAAACTGACTCTGTTAACCTGTTGGGAATAAACATTTACGGATGGATATTAATACATACTGTACATCAAATATTAAGCCACAAGCTGTCCTTTAGTTACTAACACCGCTCTTTAGAATATATTAATTACAATAAATTATGATGAATTCAACAAAGCATTTACAGTGAATAGCTAAGCATTAAGGGGAAGTAACAGTAGTTGAGGCTTTATTTTACAAATGTAATAACATTTCTTTTTACAACCTTATTGTCTGATTATAAGTACAATGATGAGTTCAGATGATACTTTCTTACAGATTACATTAATTGCTTCAGAAAATTCCGCTGGATGCTGGAATTGATGTCTTACTGACGAATTATCCTAAAACACATTTTACATCCAGGGTCCTATCCAATTCATTCAATTATTTAGCATTTAACTTTAAAGTTCTGTGACCTTGCATAACCATCCATATTTTGAAACGTCTCCGCTCGCAATATCATATCTGAATCTTTATAGTGGCAAGCTAGCTGTTGTCAAAGTGTCAGTCACAAAGGGTTTCCAAGCAGAGTGACCCTTGTTTGTACCCAGAGTGACCCATTGGATCGTATTCCCAACAGTAAAGGAAGCCAAACTACTAAGCAAGCACAGTGTGGTACATGATCTGTCTTCACTGTACAAAACCAGCGAATAGAAGGTTATCAATTATTCATAAATTCTTGCTGATCCCTCAGAATTCCAAACAATGCATTTACATAAGTTAGCAATGCTTTGCCAAAAATGCCTTGTGTCTTACATACCGTACAGAGAGACAAACAAATGATATTAATAAGTTCACCTGACTTTGGGGAAGTTGATAAATAGTTTTCCATGATATTTCACATTTTGTTGTAAAATTGACATTGTCGATCCAAAACGGGTTCTCGAAAACCACTTGCATTCAAACATGGAATTGAATGGCAGACGTAAGTACAATCACATACAATGTAGATTATGCACATACAAACAACGTAACCCAAAAAGGTACTAAACATTTGTTTATTATTACCATTACATCGATCAAAGTCTAGAACCATTTCGTTAAGGACGGTCTCATACACCCTCTGGTGTCTGGGCAGGATCTTATATGAAGCTAGCACTCCAACAACCAGGTTGCCTATTGACTTCACCTTTCTGCTAGCTGCTATACTTTTTGTCCCACCCAGATTTAACACGCAAATGTGTGTCAGTCATTAAAGCCTTCTTTCCTCTGTGTTATCTGTTCCCCTGCCAGTGCTGGGAGCTGTTCCAGAGCCTTGCCAGTGCAGAGACCTAGAGCTCGACTGTGACAATGCTCAGCTTCACCATGTCCCCGAAGTGTCCACGAACGTCACTATGATGTATGTTTCCACGGACACATACACGTCTTCACACACAGACACACACACACACTGTAATGGTGGCGAATCCCCTTCGGAAACATGCTGTTGATCATGATTTTAATGTGGTAGACGAGTTTCTTCACTGGCAACATCAGTTTTATCACAGAGAATAATTTACTCTATCAGTCCTGAAGCCAAAATAAGTCCAAAGGAGCAAACCTGGTCTGCAGTTTGCTATTGAATGTTTTGCCCTGAAAGTGTGTTTGTCAAATGTCTCACAGATATTAGTAACATGTCATAGAAATTGTAAAATGATTAAAGAACAATTTTAGTAAATGGACAGTTGGACATTGAGTAAAGATAATGCTAATTATGTCTTGGTTTTTTTTTGTCAATATGCTCTTGAATTTTCATACATGCAGTGGCTCTCGATAGTATTAACCCTTATAGCTTCTTCACGATTGATTGTGTTACCGCATCACATGAAAGTGGTTAGAGTTTTAATTAAAAAAACACAAAATAGCTAATAGTGACATAATTGAAAGTGTACAAGAATTTGAAAATGATCTGCCTACCAGAGTTAACTGTCCTAGCTGTTAAAATACAAGAGATCTCTGCAGCTACATTAAATCGATGCAGGGGAAAAATTAAGTTGATGCTGGAAAAACAATTATAATTATCAGTGAACCCTTCTTTTAATATCAGTGATATCATGGATCTGGTGTAAGGGTTGTGTGTGAACGGAGCGTAAAGGTAGGTCCAATTGCGCGACTTGAGTGAACAACTCCCGAGGGGATTCCACTGTATGTTCTTGCTGTAAACGAGTTGGTAGGCAGTGTACTCCTATCACCGAGCCGGGCTCATTAAAGTCCAGGGGTATAGGTGGAGAAATATATATATATATATATATATTTATAGGAATATATAGCACGGTGAAACTAAGCTCGAAGGCTGAAGGCTGCGATGAAACGCGTGAAGTCAATAAGAAATACGTCGTCTAGCAAACTAGCGAAGCACTGTGTTTGTACTGACACTGGGGAATGGGAACAGGGAACCTATGTAGGGACAGTGATTGACAGATGAGGGACCGGTGCGGGCCGTTGAGTGAGTGATTGGTGACTGGGTGTGATTGTGACGTTGACCAGCACTGCGCCCCACGGCCACCAGGGGGTGGAACAGAGGCGACAACCGTCAGGCTAGGGTGGAACCCTGACATCTGGTCTGTGTTTGTTGGTGACACCTATCTGTATGCTAAATCCTGTAAATACACTGTGCCCATCTGTTCTCCTTATCATCTTAATGTTCATTGATCTATAGTAATTAGGCCATGAGGGGGTGATACTTCCACCCTGAGTGGGGGCTATTGGGGCACCTGGATAGACACAGGATAGGGGGAGAACAGATTGGGGTCAGGAAGGGAACATTGTTTTGACACACCCCTAGATTGGGTTATACCAAATGGATATGCAAATAACCTGAGGGTATAAGAATGTATGTAACTTTGGAATTGGCAGAGATGCTTCCCTGTCACTCTGGGTGATGGGGAACCAGACTCTCCTTGCGAGTAAATCTTTAATAAACTGTTAATTGTGCTAAAGATGTTTTCTTTCTTACCAGCCTAAATTATAATCCTAGACATAGAAAATTGCCATGATACCCTCCACAGATTTTCTATTGGAATAAGGTCTGGAGACTGGCTAGGCCACTCCAGGATCGTAATGTGCTTCTTTTTTAGCCTCTCCTTTGTTGCCTTGGCCGTTTGTTCTGGGTCATTCTCATGCTGGAATACCCATCCACGACCCATTTTCAATGCCCTGGCTGAGGTTCTCCTCCAAGATTTGACAGTACATGGCCCCATCCATTGCCCCTTTGAGGAGGTTCTGTCCCCTTAGCTGAAAAAAGCATAATGATTCCACCTTCATGTTTGACGTGGGGTTGATGTTCTGGGGGTCAGTTGATGCCAAAGAGCTTGATTTTGGTCTCTTCTGACCACAACAGTTTCTCCCAGTTCTCCTCTGAATCATTCAGATGTTCATTGGCAAACTTCAGGCGGGCCTGTACATGTGCTTTCTTGAGCAGGGGGACCTTGCAGGCGCTGCAGGATTTCAGTCCTTCATGGCATAGTGTATTACCAATTGTTTTCTTGATGACCATGGTCCCAGCTGCCTTTAAATCATTGACATGATCCTCCCGTGTAGTTAATGGGCTGATTCCTAACTGTTCTCATGATCATTGAAACTCCACAATGTGAGATCTTGCACGGAGCCCCAGACCGAGGCAGATGGACAGTTATTTGATGTTTCTTCCATTTGTGAAAAATCGCATCAACTGTTGTGAACGTCTCACCAAGTTGCTTGGTGATGGTCTTATAGCCCATTCCAGCCTTGTGTAGGTCTACAATCTGGTCCCTGACATCCTTGGACAGCTCTTTGGTCTTGGCAATGGTGGAGAGTTTGGAATCTGATTGATTGAAGCAATCAATCAGATTCTAAACTCTCCTGTGGACAGGTGTCTTTTATACAGCTAACAAACTGAGATTAGGAGCCCTCCCTTTAGGAGAGTGCTCCTGCAGAAATATTGTTGATTAATAGGGGATCAAATACTTATTTCACTGAGTGAAATGCAAATCAATGTATAATTTATTTGGCATTTTCCTGGATTGTTTTGTTATTCTGTCTCTCACTGTTCAAACTGATCATTCCTTTGTCAGTGGGCAAACGTTCAACATCAGCAGGGGATTAAAAACATTTTTCCTCCACTGTACATGCATTCTTCAAATGTAATCTGTATGAACACATTTCATCAAGATAGCAGAGGTTGATGATGTTTGAATATTCCAGTCCAGCTACCGCATTCTATCAAATCCTTTATACAGTATCCTACTGTGGTTCATTGACTAAGTACTTTAAATCATGATGATAAGCCATTGTGTTGCATAATATTGCTAGCAGTACTTAGTCTACTGGGGTGACGGGACCATGCCATTCGCACCAGAGCTGCAATGTTGATGCCTTGTACATGTATTAATATATCTGCTGATAGGAACATGGTAGCAAAAGGAAATGTGAGAGCCAATATCAATCAATGACAGCCATGACTACACACAAATTGAATGATAGCGCATCAGTATAGCATGAAATTATTGTGAAATGATTAAAAACATGGCCATTTAAATTTTTCAGACGTTACTACTCCAATCAATATACTGAAAAAAAGATCTCATTAACCAAGACAGTCTCAAAATACTATACAAATATTATAAACATTCCTTTAAAATATATGCAGTATCTTCAAGCTTGAACTGTTAAAAATATCAGTAAAGCTTTTTATAAATGGTTTATTCATTGTTTTAAAACTATATTGGTTACACTTTTTTTACAAAATGTTTAGTCCCTATTTCCATCAGTAGATGTTCTATTAATCAATATGTCTGTAGAACATATACAGGCCCACTTTTGGTTGACGTTGAACTTTTCACATCCCACAGGTCCTTGCAAAGAAATCGACTCAGGAAACTTAATTCCAACATATTTTATAACTACCAGAGTCTTCAGAAACTGTAAGTTGTCATTGAAATATTGATTGCATTTTAAAGATGTCTTGAGGCAAAAAGGTTTAGTGGATTGAGTGGTAATGTGCTGGTCAAGCTAATAATGCATTAATTCATACAGAATTTATTTTTGAAAGCACTTTGAAAACCTACTGTATGGCCTAGCCATTCAAGGCTGGTGTGTGGAAAACGTGAAGGCTTTGAAAGAGATTGACCACATACCTATAAACAACTATTGGACCAAAATTAAAACAGTTGATTCAATGATTCAACTGTAATCTAAGCAGATATTCTATTGGAAAGTCTTTCATTTGATGACATTTTCCGTCAGATGCATTCATAATCCATACCAATATCCTTATCTTACTTGACAGCTTGCCAAAAATATTTTTCAACACTGTACACACTGCCTGCCTGTTTTGTTTAGTTATCTTACAAGCTAAATATGAATAGCTTTCTGAGACAGCAGCAACAAAAACTATTTTGGGTTGGTCAAAAACAGATTTATCTAAATGGCCCCCGGACAATTTTTTTGTATTATAAATGTGTGGCATCCATATGTTTTTTTATTTGTCTTCATGTTAGTCATTATAAAAGCTGTTCTTATCAACTAACACATTGAAACATTCTTATTTTAGTTTTTCTCACATATCTCTTTTCAGTTATCTACAACACAACAGAATTCGTGCTGTGAACCCTCATGCATTCAGAGGACTGTACAATCTTACAAGACTGTAAGTTCATTATATTAATCCGCTTGATGTTTGATTTTTGTTCTTGATCAGACATCTACAGTCCAACATAACGAGTTGTTGTTGATCAAAGTTGCTTATGTTTTAAATAATATGTAAATGTAGTGTTCTAGTGAAGTGTGTGTTTAAGCTCAGTTAAGCTCAGTGTGTATTCTGCTTCAGCTATTTAAGCTACAACAAGATATCCATCCTGGTGCCCGGGGTGTTTCAAGATCTACACAAACTAGAGTGGTTGTAAGTTCACCTTATTGGATCATTCTGCATGGCCTGCATAAACACACTGTTTACATACGTGGGTACAGAAACACAACATCTTCAGATAGCTTTAAGAAATGTTGCTCCAAGATTATACTTTTGCGGTTTCCTCTAAACCAATGCATAACCAAGTGTTTCATTTATTAAGGGAACCAAAAATAAACTCTCCCCTTGGGTTGTAGGATCCTTGAGAACAACAGCATACACCAGATATCACCCACAACCTTTTCAGGCTTGCACTCGCTGGTTCTCTTGTGAGTTCTATTTTGCTTTCTCCCAACAAATACATTTTTTACATCCACTTTATAGAAGTGTCCCAGTGTTATTAAGGGCCAATAAAATATTATTACATATTGGCAATGAAGAGGGTTTGTTTTTTGTTTTGTTTTCCATTTTCTGTTTAGTTTTTTTGATCTGAGTGCACTTGTTTTGTTGCTATGTTCATAGGGTTTTGTTGAACAACGCTCTGACGAGGTTGGATGACATCTGCCTGGAAATGCCCAAACTTAACTGGCTGTAAGTTTCAAAGTCAGCAAATCGAAGGGTTTTTCTTGTTAACTGATTTTTTTTTAATAATTTTTGGTCTGTACAGGGACTTGGAGGGAAATCAAATCGAAAGTGTCGGAAATGTAACGTTCTGGTCCTGCAATGAGATGACTGTACTGTAAGTAGACATACTACTTCAGAATACATTCTGACAATAGATTCCGGTTTCCCCATCCTTGCTATTGTGACATTGGCTTGCTCTGTGAGGTTAAAACCATTAGAAATGTAAATAACATCTGTTTCTTTCCACAAACAGGAATTCTAAATCTTGGGGGAAAAATTACAACCCTATTTTACTTAATAGAAAAAATAAAATTGTTTAAAAGAGGTAGGACACAAAATGTTTTTGTTTTCATTATTATAATTATGTGTCTCACTTTTTAGTGTCCTACAGAGTAACAGAATCAGTCACATACACGAACAGGCGTTCTCTTTCCTACAAAAACTTGGAGAATTGTAAGTCAGTCATTTTCTCCCCTTCCATGACAAAATGCCATGACAAATGCCTGTTTTATTAAGAAAAAAATCTATTCCCTTGGCACTACTCACTGCAACCTAACATTATCCAAAATGGGAAAACAACATGTTCCCCCAAACCAAGAAGATGTTTAGAATGATTAATGTTTAATGAGTTTTGCCTAATCCTAAAAAAGCATTCTTAAATGTATTACCCATGGTTTCACAACAGTGGGGATTCTTGGAGGTTCTCCAGGGCACACCTACACATAACCATGTCAGTCATGGTAAACACAAATATGTGGTGCAGCTTAGCACAATGCTAAACAACTAGCCTGATGTATTCCAGTCATATATAATTAAAATCAATGGTAAAACAGCATGCATGATCGCACAGTCGTGTAAGCCATGTAAATCTCATAAGTTATATATATAGTGGTTCTTACAGTTTGTTTCCTATAAAATGTTTTGTCTCCCCAGAGATTTGTCAAGCAACAGACTGGTGGCAATTCCTCCTAATCTCTTTGTTTGTCTTGAAGATTTACAACAGCTGTAAGTCATGCACACACAGATCTACAATATGCACAAATATCCTTTGAATATTTAATGTTTTGAAGAATTTGTTGTAATGTTGAATAACCTAAACATATTTTCAATGTAATACAGCTATGGTTCATTAGTAATACCACTATGGTTCGTTAGTTACTGTGATACCACTATGGTGCATTGGTTACTGTGATACCATTATGATTCTATATTTACTGTAATACCGCTATGGTGCTAGAATTACAGAAATACCACTATGGTGCTAGAATTAGAGAAAAAACGCTATGGTGCTAGAATTACAGTAATCCATCGATGGTGCTATTGTTACAGTAATCCTGCTATGGTGCTAGACTTAGTGTTATACCACTTTGCTGCTATAGTTACTGTAATACAGTTGTTTTCTTGTATTTGGATACATGGATGTTATTACTGGAGCTCAGTATAATGGGCCTTTTTATTGTTTTATAGGAACATCTCTTATAATCCTATCATGGACCTCCAAGTTGACCACTTTGATAAGTTGCATAAATTGAAATCATTGTAAGTATGCTTTGTGGTTGTCTCAATGCTCACTCTCTGCATGAAGATCGTGTTATGAGAAATATGCATAGGGGCATTTCAATTAAATAAACATAATACTTTAAAAATAAATGCACGTATTAAAGGGGCTGTAGAGGTATTACTTCCTTCTCTCTGGTCGTATTGAACTAACACAGCTTTTATTACCTAGGCTGAAATAAACACTGGACTTTTGCTACACTGAGCTCTAGAACATTGGTGTGGACAGGGAGAAATTGTTACTCAGAAACTGAGCAAATGCATTAATGGTTTTCTCTCGAGTGTTGGTTTTTCCGAGGGATACGAGTCATTGGTTGCATTTTAAAATCCAACAGTTGTAATGAATCACAGAAACTGTGGGTGGCTCTGCGTGTTGGTGTGAGAAAGACACGGAGGACAACCAACTGGTGGAAGCACAACTCCCTTCATTATGAACGCATCGTGGCGAGTCACCAACGTCAAAACAGGCTTTCTACACTCTGCTGTCTGGAGGAAGTTAGATGTTAGCCCAACTGGAACCCATTATGTATGCAATGTCACATATAATCATAGCTAGCATCATTCCCAGACCAAAAGAGCGTGACCTTCCTGTGTGCACCCCTTTATCATACACGGCAGTTGAGTGACAAATCACATGAAAGTGTTTGTGTCACCCTATTGGAACGGAGTGTTCCTCACAGGCCCACATGTGAGCATTTGTTATTTGCACAATAGGTAAAAAAGCAAAAGGCATTTTTAGGTAATGCGTCAAAGCTTTATGTCAAATGCACAATGAATTTGTGGAAATAGCATTACAAAGAGGCCTCGGAAAACACACATATTTGGTTCAGGATGTTTTTCTGTGTGACCTCCTAAAGGGAATGACTTCTTTTTTAAGGAGCATAGAGGGAATTGAAATTGCAAACATACAAAGAAGGATGTTTGAACCACTCAAATACTTGACCCATATGTAAGTACTCTCTTCATTTTGTTTTATCATATGTTTAAAAAATATTAATGTCAAACTAACTCTCTTCCAACACTTATTTCTGGTGCGATACATATTCCATTAAATATGTCCCCATCCCTCATCCAATATTTACTGTAACTTTAGCTCTTCCAGTTTCTGTAGCTAACTTTTCATGACTATTATGATAACCTCAGTCTGACCAGAGGTCCTTATCTGAAGGCTATTGTATGCTTTATATGTGCTTGAATGAGGTCAACTCAAAACAATGTTGGTCCATGCTGAGATTAAATATAAACCAAGTACCTGTCCTCCATGCTGCAAAACACACAGCTTTCTCTGGACCTGCTTTAGTGCCACCTTTGAGTTGTTTTCCCCCTGCCCCTTGTGTTGCAGTTACTTCAAGAAGTTCCAGTACTGTGGCTATGCTCCTCACGTGCGCAGCTGCAAGCCTAACACAGACGGCATCTCGTCCTTTGAGGACCTCCTGGCCAACATCGTCCTGAGGGTCTTCGTCTGGGTGGTCTCCGCCACCACGTGCATTGGAAACATCTTTGTCATCTGCATGCGATCCCACATCCGGTCGGAGAACAAGCTACATGCCATGTGTATCATCTCCCTCTGTTGTAAGACACACCCCTCCAATAAACTTAACCCTGATTCAGTTCATTTCAAATAATGCAAAGCACCATGGCAGCTCCATTTGAGAGGTTAGCACTCAGTGGACATAGGGAGACAGGGTTTCACTTCAGGTCCAATTTTCAGGTCCGTACTAAACTACATATTTACAGTTTTATAAAATCGCTGAGCAATGTATTTTCTATCATTTCCATAGCGACTCACAGTTAAACTGTCTTAGATATGGTAATGCTGGGAATAACATACAGTATTTCATTTATAGTTTTGGAGGCTTGTTGCAATCGCCTCACACCCCATAGACACACAAACACTTTTATTGTGATATATGTTGCAGATCAAGAAGTGCGAAGACACAGGCCAATTCTATTTAGTGTTTTTATTGACTCACGTGAGACACAGATGTTAGTGCCACCTGACTGAAAATGAGCCGTAAATATGTTGTCTGTTTTGACATTACTGTGACTGCTGTCAAACGGAAGCCAGAAGAATTTGTCTCGGACCAAAATGTAATATGTATTCGATTTACATGTGAAATTTCAGTTCGGTGTGCTTGCAGAAATAGTTCATCTCTATGGTAATTGATGGCTTACTGAAAAAGAGGACATCTCAGAAGAGTCAGACTTGAAAGTTTGGCTAGACCTCAGGCTACTTGCAAACATGAAGGTTCAAATATGAATTAGAGTAACTATCCAGTGACAAATCTCACTTTTAGAAGTTAATATTCTTTTATACCCAAATAATGTATATTTTAAGAGATAAAAATCTCGGACGGATTTAATCATCTAAGGTACTCCTATTCAACATTTACCCAACGAGAGCATGGGCTCGCTTGGTTTTTGCTCTACCTGATCTTTAATTGCTCCCCCTTGGGGATCCAGGTGTAGATACGGTCCTAATTGGAGGGTTACAATGAAAAAGCTGATTATGAAGGGCTTTGAGAGTCGAGGTGTTAAAGGCACTCTTATATAGCCCCATGCTGACCATCATTGTCTAGCTGGGAATTGTGGAGCATTGTGGACAAACC